>APFE031061509.1:116108-132842 GCA_000404065.3 Pinus taeda | reverse complement strand
ACAACTTGCCTCTATAAACTAGGAAACTAATCCATTCATTAAATGTTTGCTATTTCATGCATGAATCTTCTAGAATAGGTAAATAAGTGTCATGGCAACATGAAAATACATTAATTACATCAAAGAGGGTGAAAAATCCCATCTCAAGTCAAAACTGGTCAAAGCTGGGCGAGTTCCTGAGCTGTAGATGAATTTCCTGTGAAAACTGCCCAACATGTCGCGCGCATTTGCCTGACATTTCGCGCGCCTTTGGAGCCATGTTTGGGGCACTTTCAGGTGGCAAAATTGGGCAAGAGTAGGCTTTTTGGAAATGTTTGTGAGTCTACTTTCCAACCCAACTACAATTTTTGGATTTGGAGTTCATTTGCCCTGTCAAAAATCAATTCTCCCAAGACAGCTTTCTGCAGTTCAAAAAGGTTGCAGAAAGTCAAATTTTGCATATTTTTTGACTTTTTGGAGGCCCAAAACTTCACAAAATCTCAAGTCCATCCATGTGCATATGTAATTTTGCATGACAAATATGGAAATGCTGAGTTTTTGTCAAATGGAGTTGCCGGGACGACGCGTCTCACCAGGGGTGAGACACGTTAATGAGCAAAAACCTGTAAATTGCCAAAAAAAATACCAAAAATGACCCAAAATGCTCAAAATTTTTTGAAATTTGTGTTGTGGCTGAGCTATTTAGTGCCATGCTCCTTCAAGGAAGCCTCAGCCAAGATACGAAGGGGATCGGGCCTTTTTCTCCGTTTTAGTGCCTTTGCCAACCGCCTTTGAAGCACTTTCATCTTTGCCTTGCACACGTGCATCCGCGCCCAATAATGATTTTTCATTTTCCTCAGTAGTTTATTATTTTGATTGGCCTTATCCAACAACCTCTCCAAATGTGCATTTGCCTGGATGAGCATGGACTCTCGGTCAGCGGGCAATGGGTCACTGGGTCTTCTTCGGTTTCAATATTCGGTCACTACAAATCCTCCATAGCTCATCAAGTGCTTTCTCCTCCTCCAACTGTTTGTTGCGCTGCTCCAGGTAAGTGATGGTCCATTGGGCACCCTCAAATCTCCTTTGTAAGGCATCATTTTCAGCTCTGAGATGCTGAATGATCTCCATTGCCTCTCGGCTAGGAGAACTGGCCTCATTAAAAATTTACATACAGCCATATAGAGTGTTTTTCCTTGCACAATTTGATCATTACAAACACATTCATGATGTTTCCCAACTAATCCAGCAGCTATTCACAAGTTTGAAGGGCCTACCTCAAGCGATTTGATGAAGTAAAGGAGGTTTGAGCAATTCTGAAATGAGCTGGGGGAAGCTAGCTTGACATGTTGCGCAACACACCCAACAAGTCGCGCACCTCTCAACGTGCCCGCCCATTGCAAAATTCCACTATGTGAGACCCTCTCACATGTCGCGCACCTCCCAACAAGTCGCGCACCTAGCTTGACATGTCGCGCTTTTTCAGGAGGCTTTTGGAGGCCTTCCCAGTGTCAGAATCGGGTGCAGGATAGCTCGTTGGAAAGGTCTTTGTGTCTAGTTATCATTTTACCCATCAAGAAAATCATTTGGCCAACCAAGCTAGGAGAAAACGTGATTTTCCCAAGGTCACTTCAAAGGTGTCTTTGATTCTCCTGAGGCAACGGTATTCTTGACATTTCTCTCAAACCATGACACCTGTGAAAAAAATGAAGGAATTTTTTCTTCCTTGGCATGGTGTGGAAAAAAACCTCTCTCATTTTTGAAAAAATCATCTTTGATTTCTCAGAAACATCATTTTAGTGAAACTTATCCCGATGTGTGAAACAATGAATTTTGTCGAAATGGAGCGAAATGAAGGGGATAGGGGGCTTCTAAATTCTTGGGGAAATTTTTGGAAGTGGGGAGGGATGTTGGGGAGTAGGGGAAAGTGGAATCTTAGAGATTGAGTGAGGGGAAAGGGTCCAAAAGGGCAAAACACAGGCCCAACCTAGAAAATTGCCAGGTTGTAGCTAGAAACTAGGGTTTGTGGGAAAAATGAGGAATTGGCGGATCTTAAGGATGGGAAATGTTTGATAAGGTACTTTAAGGATAGGGGAAGGTTTATGAACATCTGGATACATTTTTGCTGATGATTTGACCGTCCAAGAGAAAATTGGCTTTCAACCCTAGGGAGAGGGAATGAACTTGCCAAGGCACAACTGAAGCATGAACAAGACGTAAAATGACTCATTAGACACTGACATGATAATGAAAACCCTATGAATGATGATAGACTCAGCTGAATGATGACCTGGATTGGAATTTGGGCAACTTTAGAAGGATTTAACACAAACCCTAGACCTAATGCCTAGTGACCAAATTTTGCTTGAAGACTCACTGAAATGACAAAATTTGACCTTGACACTTCAAAATCACTTTGTAAGAGCACATTTGATCACTGGAGGAAGGATGGAAAGATTGACACTAACACATTGAAAGGTGGCTCCTCTTTGGTGGATTTGGTTGATGAATCAACCTCAAAATTGTGTTGCGGTGATGTGTTGGTTGTTGTTCTAGTTGTTGTTTTTACTACATCCGAATTACCTTCTAATCCAGTAAATCACAAAGTTCTTCCCACCTTTTTTCATTAGATATGGTTAATTTAATTATCTTTCAGTAAATCCCATCAACCTCAATATATTTGGAAAATGTTGGTTTTACTGGGAAGACATGTTTTACCCCATTCTAGATGTAGAAATAATTTTCCATGGTTTCTAAAATGCTCTGGCTATCATACTACTTTTTATGCGACTGAAATTAACACTACATCTGGCCACTTCCTTGATCTTCAATTCATAATCTCAGTGAGTGATCAATTTATCATTAATCACATATATGTTGGGGAGCCCTTTTTGGATTAATGCTTCAATTCTATTACAAAACCTATTGACTCCCAGCTCTAGTGTCTCACACCTTTCTTCCAATTGATCAACAAGGTTTCTCTTAGTCAGAAATTTCTTGACATCCAAGATGGTAGCAGTCTTGTCACTAATTCCAAATTATTCAAGTTCATATTTATTTTTGGAACTTAGGAGTCTGATGATATTGGAGGCCTCTGTGGGCATATCTCCTAGCTTTTCCCTTACCTGAACAATGGTTTTTGTGGCCTTTTCTATCAGTTCTTTCTATTCGAAAATGTTTTCGATACATGGCCAAATCTCATTCATAGAGTCCAAAATACGCATCCAATGGTTTCGTTGGCTTGGGCGAAGGTATGACCAATTGATGTATATTTTTCCACCTTCTGCAATCTCTCCAATAGTCTTAATGATTTTTGCACTTCACCCATTTGAGAGGCTTTAGTTCTGCCTTTTTGTTCTTCCAAAGCTTTGAGTTTCCCCTGCAATGTATTGATCTCTTCTAACTCGATTGACATGTTCTCCAGTGTTGTTGTCACTTGTTCAACATTAGTAGTTTGAGTGAAATAAGTAGTTATAGTTTTTGTTCCTCTTGCTCGGAGTTGAGTAATGGGTATGGAATCCAAGGGGACTATGGCCATATTCTTACTCTATTCCTTCTCTTTGATCATTTTTTCCATTTTTGCCTACATCTGTCTAATCTGTATATTCTGTTCTATGATTCACTTCATCATGACAACCTTCTGTGTTTCATTTTATTCAATGTCTTTGGCCATGGGATCCTCTATGGTTGGTAGTTTCAATTGCTTTCTTAACACTACAATGTCCAGATTTTTCTTGTTGATGATATCCTTTGCATAATTAACATCTTTAAGATCATATCCTATCTTGACAACCAAATCTTCCAAAGATTTGATCCTATTATCCTTTCCTAAGGAGGATACATTTTCCATTTTCAACTAGTACTAAATATTGGCATATGAAACTTGCAACTTATAGAATGACTTGGAAATATTAGTTAATGTAGATGAAATAATCTCAACATTCTGCTTATGCATCTCCATTTGATCAATGGGATGGATATCTTTCATGCTGAACTCAAATGTAGTACTCTTGTAATCTGTTGATGTTTTTGGATGTGGAATTTGGGCCTCAAGGAATGCCATATGCATCTTTTCCTTCTCTGTATCAAAACTGATAGTATTCTCCTTTGTGAGCTAGAAGTCTACTTCCAAAACTGATTATAGATATTGTTCTTAAGAATCTCATTCTTAAGTTTGATTTCTTGGTACCTATCAAGAAAACTCTTTTCCTTTTCTCCTTTGACATCTTGAGAAGATAGCCTTGTTTTCTTTTGACCATGTGATGTTGAAGTTCCAATAGGAGATTCAACAACTTTGCTGCTTGAAGGTGGTGAGTCTCTAATTATAATGGCATCATGCTCTTCTGTCTCCTTTTCTACATCTATCTTAGGTGTCACTTTTTCCCTTTTCTTGTAAATTATCCTGAACTCCTTGGCATCACTTCCTATTGTCGAGTTTGATCCCTCTTCTCCCTGTCTTTCACTCGTTTTCTCTTGAGGTGTGGGAGTCTGCAAATTTGAGGTAGAAAATAGTTGTTCTTCAGCTTCTAACTGATTTACATACTTCTCTATCTTAGGCCTTAAGGTATGAATGTAGGAAGTAGTTTTGTTTTCTACTCTTAGCTTGGAAATAATAACCCAAGGGTCATAAGGCTATGTAAAACTAAGGCTGAACTTCATTTCTTTAAGAATTTTGTATGTTTCTTCTCCTGTTGTCCTGGTATTACATATGAATGGGCACACCTGTGTCTTTATATGAAACTGAGACCTGTTCTTTGCCCCCACGAAGTGAATATCATATTAATTCAACAATTGTCTGATGTACTCTAGGGAAAAAATCCTCATGGGGAGGTATTTAGTGAGTTTATATGGTGCTAATTCACATCCATAAACTCTAATTTCTATATAATTTTTGTATAAATACCAATCTCTAGCCTTGGCTTGATCTGTTAAATGTAAAATCCTTTTGATATCTTCACTAATCTTAGGCTGTATGGAACTGTTAAATATGTTCAAAGCTGGATGAACAAAATCCTCAATAAATTGCTTGTATGAGACTTCCTGGTGCTCTTTCATGACTAATGAAGTCCAAAATATCACAAGCTATTGGTTTCCATCATCATCTAACTTTTTCATAGCAAAATTGAATGTGTCTGCTTCATAATAAATAAACATGTAAATTAAAATTGAAGTGTAATTAAACAGTTTCTCTGTTGGAAATTTTAGAAACTTTTAATGGACGCTATTAGCCAAAAATTGATTGAAATTAAACAAAATGGATGGTTTGTTGTCTATGGAAAAGATTGAAAGGAAGCCTAAAATGAGTTCTTTTATATTTACAAATGCACACAATAGTTAGTACTCTTTATATCATACTTCATTCTCAATTATATTAAATCATCACATGTGATAAATAGGGTTAAGCTAGGTTTCTTTTACATTTAGTTCATGATTTTTATGCAATTAGAATAGGTTTATTTCCTTGTCTTGGAAACAATACTGAGAGGGGGGTGAATTAGTATTATCAAATAAATAATTTAATTTCCCAAATAGATTTATATATGCTACTGCAACTAAGTGAACTATCATGTACACGCAACTGTACTTAAAGTAACCAGCGTATATGCAGAGAACTTTTGATTTAGATAGTTTATCATGTATTGAAATTTAGCGAAGATACTAGAGATTTATTAGACAATGCAGTAAAAGCAGAATAAAGCATGACACATAAGAAACACATAGGAACACCAACATATAAGGTGGAAACCCAATGTGGGTAAAAACCACTTGTTGTTGTTGTCTTTGTCTTCTTTTAATAATAAGAAAATCTGTTTATAATATTGTACTAGTGCAGACTCATACCAATATGCAGGCACTAACCTGCAGAAGGATACAACCTTCTCTCATTCTCCAGCTACTACTGGGAAGGAACTACAACTCCCTAGTTCTTGTAATAGCCAATATGTTTACTAGTATGTAGGTGCCACCGTACATAAAACTCCACTCTTCTACCAGGAATCACGTTTCATGAATTATCAGACTAGATACTCCTAGAACACAAAACCACAATTTGAAGGCCACGTTTCATTCAATTTTCATACTAGACCCATCAACAACTGCAATACAATCATCAATTACATCTGCGTCAACTAATCAGTGAAACTCAATCATCATAACCTAAATCTGATCATTCAGAACATTGTCACTAGAATACAGTCACTAGAACCCAAAGCAGAACCCAAAACTCTGCAACAACAAACAAAAACAACTTAAACATACTTCATAAGGTATACACTACTTCCATGTGCTAAATCAGTGTGTATACACACTTTTATTCAATCCAACTAGCATACACATCTATAAATATTAATTCATAATTTTGCTACTATTCCAAACTTTAGTTATACCCAGATCATAATATTTACAGAATAACACATGCGTCAATATTCATATATAGACTATAGATGATCAAACCATATCATGATAATTCATTTCAAGCCTTAAGATCCTGATCCATCATTAGATCTTATCCCTCATCAACCGCTAAGGTTCATCCTTGGTTCAGATCAAGCAAAGCACAATAAGCCAATAACCTGCACACTAGATCTCACACTTCATCAGAAATTCGATACTTGCCCACCTGGGCCTAATGATCTTCTCTTCCTTATATAGTTTTATGCCTTTCTCAGTACCATGGATCAAAACCACTTAGGACCAATACCTTGGACCAAATACCTAGGGTCAATACCTCAGATCAAATACCTTGGACCAATATCATGGATCAAAATACCTTGGACCGAATACCTCAGACCAAAAACTTAGTTTTCCAACATGTACGTGTTTTTCCTTCTGTGAAAGTGCATGTGTACATATACGCTACTTGTGTTTAGGGAACCTCCGTGTATACGCAACTTGGTCAAGGTGAACCTGTGTATACCTCTCTTTCTTCATTCTTTGTAGTCTGATTTATAATTCTTTGTTGTCGACATGCTGCACTGTGATCTTTCATCTGAGTCAGTTGCCATCAAGGAAAACACCTGTATCATAATGCCAACACCTTATACTTTCTTTCTTGCAACAGGTTAAGATTGCATTTCGAAAATTTCATTTTTTACTATTAGTTTAGGATTTGACTTCAGTACATGCACTCCATTACATCATGATAGCAAAGGAGGGACACATTGTATGTTGCAAATATAGTGTCAATACCTCTTAAGTTTGTACGAACCTCGGGTTGATAATTAAAGTTGATAGCCTTGGGAGTTGCAGCATTCTTGTTGTAATACCGAGGCTCATCAATTTTTGGCACCGTTGTTAGGGAGGTTTCAAAGTATGCATTGTTTTCTTCCCTAGTTGATTCATTTATTTTTACTCTGTGAAAAAAAATTAATTGCATTAGGCATATTTCATTTCAAAACTACAAAAGTGCATTACATTGGTGTTTTCATTCAATCATACAAACAAAAAGAAATATCTCCAACACTAACCCTCCCCCCCCATTTGATCGCATGGTGCAGTAAGAGCCACCTCACCATTTAGTTTTGTAGGTAGAATAAGAAGATGGAAAAGAATGTAGAAGAAATGGATGTAGATGATGACAATGAGGAATATCTTCTCAAATTTATCATTCAAGATACTAATGGTAGTGTGCACATGAAGAACATCCCTCCATCTTTTATTCCAAAATTTCATGGTCTAAGGTAAAAGGATCTAGAAACCTTTCTCTTTGAATTTGAAATTGTTTTTAGATCTTATGGTTACTTATTAAAAACTGAAAAACTTATATTGCTTCCGAAAACATTGAAGGATAGAGCTCTTAGATGGTTCATGGGTTTAGGGACCAATTCAATAAGATCATGGAATGGTATGAAAAATATATTCCTAGAAAAATATAAAGATCATGATCTTAAAGAATAGAAATTTAGAATGAATCAAAGATAAGATGAGAGTCTAGAGGATCTAATAGAGAGGTTCATGTATAATTTTAAGAGGGAAAAACTACATCATTTAGGATCTGACACACTAAAAACCATCTTACTTAAAACAATTAGGGATGAATGGATTGATCTTCTTAACCTCATTAGTAGAGGTGATGTACACTAATTATCATTTGAAGAAATTTGTGAAACACGAAAACACATATCAAGACAAAGGGCAAGAGTATGTAAATCAACATCAAGATCGGTAAGTCAAGCTAAACTTGCATTTTTTCTTGATAACTTAAAAACAAAAATTCTTAGCATTCTAAGTGAAGTAGTAGAAATTTTAAGAACACAAAATGAGAAAAAAGAAGATGTTGATATTGGTGTTGTCAATGCTATTGGAAATAATACTGAGAGGGGGGCGGTGAATCACTATTATCAAATCAATATAACTTTCTCACTTCCATATTAAGATTCATATATGCTACTTCAGTTAAGACAAATCGCGTGTATAGGCAACTGTGTGTAATGCAACAAGCGTATATCCAGTAAACTTATGATTCAATTAGTTGATCCTTAATGAGTGCATCAAAACATTATTAACCATATGAATAGTGAACAGGAGTAGTAAAATAGAACAGATCATCACACACAAGAAGCACACATGAACACCATGATGTAAGGTGGAAACCCAATGTGGGTGAAAACCACTTGTTGCAAGTCGTCTCAATCTTCCTTTTAATAAGAAACTTCTTTTACAATGATTATGTACTGGTGCAGTCTTATACCAGTACACAAGCCTCTACCTGCTGAAGGCTACAACCTTCTCTCATTCTCCAAACTCTCCTGGAAGGGAGCTACAATTCCCTTAGCTCTTGTACTAGCCAATGTACTAGTACGTAGGCGTCAACCTACAATCTTCTCTCATCCTATAGGGACCACATTTCATACATTTTCAACCTGGATGCTCCTAAAACACAACAACATAATATGAAAGTCCACATTTCATCCAATTTTCATACTAGACCCATCAATATCATTGAAGCACAAAATTAATCGCTACTTGCATCATCAATCACTGAATCACCCAACACTGAATCAACGCTTTCACCAAAGCCAACCTACAAATATTTCCTCATAATCTTGAAGCTGTTCCATACCTAGATCATACCATTCATATAATAAAACATACGTCAATAATTCAAATCTATTCTATCAAACCAGATAATGATAAACATTCCAATCCTTAGGATCCTAATCCATCAAGTATCAACCAACTTCCTTGTGAACAAACTGAATCAATACTTTCTCGGCACGCAGCAACTAGATATCAATTCAGAACCCTGAACACAACACTAATAGACAAAAACAGCTAAAACATATTTCAAGAAAAGTCTGCAACTTCACCAATAGAAACCTGCGGATGTCCGCACTTCTGCTATGTCGAGCCTGCGCACCTCTGCACTTGTGCCATGTCTGTCCTGTGCACCTCTGCACCTACAACTGTGTTTGGCCTGCGCACCTCCGCACTTGCAACTATGTCTGGCCTGCGTACCTCTGCACCTGAAACACTGTATGTCTAACACACCTCCACACTTGAAACATTGTTTGTCCTGCGCCATGTCTGGCCTGCAAAACTGTAGGTATAAATAATTTATCAGGTTTCATTTATACCCCAGACTATAGATCTGATCACGCGCCAAAGAGATCTCGACCCATCAGTAGATCCAACTTGTAATACTCAGGTTTCTCCTTGATTCAAGTCCAGCTATAACTGGTCAACCGATTACCAGTATCACGTATCTTACTCTTCTAAAGATATTCAACACGTTTATCTCCATCCAAATGGAGAACCATGGACCAAAACCATAGTGATCCAATACTAGGGACCTAAAACCTAGGTTCAATATTTTAGCTGCAAAACCACAGACCAAAACCATAGGATCAAAACTGTCGGACTAATACCATGGACCAACCATACGATTTCCCACGTGCGTGCACTTTTCTCTGCATGAAAGTGCATGAAATTTAGGTTTCCACTTTTTGTTCGGAACACCTACGGGCATGTCCGCACTTTGTGAACAACGCTCTTGCGCAACTGGCCAATGTCTGCATCTTTTGATTGGCTCACCTGTGAAACCCGAAAATAATACTATTGCACTATAATCTGTCATCTGATTCGTTTTTCATGCATCCCAAGTATTCTGTCACATCTTATATTTCTTCTGTAGACTCATCTAGCTATATATAAGTGATTTGTTCTTCTACGAGTGGGTTGCCATCAATTACAACACATGCATCATAATGCCAAAAATTTCCCCCTTTAGACTTGATGGCAACAACACCAAATCACTCTCCCCCTTTGACATCAAGGGCAAAGGGCAGACCAAGATTTTCTCTTTCCTTGATAAAATTTTCGGTATCTATACCTCCCTGAGTACCTGCTGAAATCTTTGAATGAGCCCCGCCTTTGTACATGCCAAGGTGTACCAATCTATCCATGCTTCCTCTGAGTATATGCTGAAGTTTTTGCTCTGCTGGAGCGTGTTGTTCATGCTCCCCTTGACTGTGAGCAAGGTCTACAAAAAGATGTTCTACAAGAAAGAACATGACTCCATACATCATAAGTGACCTTCCTATCATCAAAGATTCATACATACATCCATCTCCCAACTAAGTGGGGATATATCAATATTGTATCATCCACCCAACCAAGTGGGGATACACCAGATACCAAAAGTTTATACATGAATAAAATCTTACATCATCCTTCCCATGCATAGTGGGGGTACAAATTACACCATATGACCAAAGAGACTCATCAAATGACTACAATAGATAGTGACCAACTATTACATCATGAGACTTTATATGACATTTATAACAGAGACCAACCATCTAAATAAGATCATGATAGTCATCAGCAACTATCATACACAATGTATGATCCACTCCATAATCATCTAACAACATCATTTAGACCAGCAACAAGGTATGTCTGCATCAACTCATCCTTTTGAACAAAATTCTTCATCTGACATATAGAATCATTCACATTATATCATATGTGAAAAGCACCATATCCATCAAGATCTGCATGATACAAGTATCATCACATGGGAACATCTTCATCAATCAACATATATAAGTATCAACCTATCATCATATAGGAAAGAATTCATCATCATCATGTCCCGAACAATGCAACTTTGAGTAATCGTCCATGTATCCAACACTATGTATCTTGAGCTTAAGATCATTTGTCAAGACTTATTGATGCCAAGAACTATAGGAATCCTTCATCATAACTGTATTTTATGCATATTATGACAACAGTATAAGAGTGACTCATCATCAAGTAATGAAGATGTGTATTCAGGCTTTGAAGATCACCATGTAAGCACCATATATGCATCATGAGAGAATCAATCACAAATATGATCTGATCATCAACTATGTAACCCTAAGAATCATATGATATTTTGTCATGGACAACTCATAACCATATCATAGCAAGATATATCACTTAGCCATATAAGCATCATCACCAAGGACTACTAACCATAATGCCAACAATGCATTATTAAAAGCATCTGCTCCCCCTGAACCTGTGCCATCTAATCATTGTCAGATCTGATCAAGCATATAACAGCAAGAAGTATCAAGACATCATCATCATTAATTTAGGAGCAACACACTTTTAATCATCTTATCAGTATCAAGACATTTTCACACATCATTAGTAGATTGTAACCATTATCAAACAAAGAAATTAATGGATAGAATCACATCATGTCTCCACTGCTTTTCCTCAAACTATCATATATGCGACTGTGCAGTAACTAACTCATGTATATACGTGACTTCCCTTTATGAAACTTGCGTATGAGATTTAGGACATTGAAGTTTTGCACTTTCAGGTCCCTCTGAGTTTGTTATGTCTATATATTGTGCTGAGCCACCTCATTCTAATCGTACTTCCTTCTTCTTCCATATCTTCAAGTGTGATGATGTTTTCTCCTTTTGGTATGGTGCCCGTACTTTGTTCCTACATTCCTTAGCTATATGTCCAAGCTTGTTACATGCATAACGTCTTCTATGTTTCATATTACTTCTGTAGCAATCAACAGCTTTGTGACCAAACATATTGCAAGAAAAATAATATCCCATAATGTACTTGGAATGTGATGATCTTGAACCATTCTTCTTCTACATCTAGCTGAAACATGTCCAAGATTATGACATACATAACATTCAACATTATTCATCTGAGGAGTAAAAGATTTTCTTTGAAGAATTTCTTTCCTTGGCTGTTGATGGGGTTGACCTTTCATCTCCTTGTTGAGAATTTCAGATTTTGCATTAGAGTTCCTTGTCTTACTTTGTGATCTAGATTCACCTTCAATAGATTCATGAAAACCAAGACCAGTTTTGATAGCATGAGACCTTTGACTATTAAGAATATCATCCAAAATCTTAGTATTATCTTGGAATCATAAGATCTTATCCTTTTCTTCTAATTTATCTTTTAGAATATTTACCTCAACCTAATGCTGCTCTTCCTTTTCAAGATACTGCTTCTTCATGTTTTCTTCATGTTTTCTTCCTTCTTCCAACTGATGTCTTAATTCACGAACTTAGTTTTCTTGTTTTTCAAGAGCTCCGAGTAGATCTTTATTCTTCTTCTTTGATTCTTCGAGGTCTTCCTTTAGCTAGAGGATTGTAGCTTCAAGCCTTTCATAGTAACTGGATCTTTCTCTGAGTTTCTTGATTGTTGTGCTCCTTTCATTGACTTCATTTCCTAGTGATGTCACCTCATCCTACAGCTTTTGACATTGATCTTCCTTGTCCTTGAATAACTTCCTTACCTTGTTTCCTTCCTCTAGTTGAGCTTTTAGTTTTTTAGCTTCTTCTTTGAAAGTACATTCCATTTTGTTCAACAGATCTTGTTGATCTCTAATTTTGTCTGTAAGCCTTTTAAATTCTACCTCTATTTGATATCTTTCTTGCTCACCCATAAGAGCAACTTCAGTTGTTTCACTATCACTTTCATCATCTTCAAATGGATAGATAAGTGTATCACTAGAGAATAACAAATTCATACCTAATAGTTCTTCATTCTAAAGTGATTCTGAATCTGAAGTGCTTCTTCCACATATTCCCCAATCGACTCCCCCATTGCCATAGCTCTTCTGAGATGTCTTCTTCTTCTTAGGCGCTTTCTTCTTAAGCTTCTTTCCCATAGTTCTATGGATCTCCTTCAAGTGATCAAGCTTCTACTAAAGGACCTGCTTTGATACCAATTATTGGAAGTAATACTGAGAGGGGGGGGGGGAGTGAATCACTGTTATCAAATCAATATAACTTTTTCACTTCCATATTAAGATTCATATACGCTACTTCAGTTAAGACAAACCGCGTGTATAGGAAACTGTGTGTAATGCAACAAGCGTATATCCAGTAAACTTATGATTCAGTTAGTTGATCCTTAATGAGTGCATCATAACATTATTAACCATATGAATAGTAAATAGGAGTAGTAAAATAAAACAGATCATCACACACAAGAAACACACATGAACACCATGATGTAAGGTGGAAACCCAATGTGGGTGAAAACCACCTGCTGCAAGTCGTCTCAATCTTCCTTTTAATAAGAAACTTCTTTTACAGTGATTCTGTATTGGTGCAGTCTTATACTAGTACACATGCTTCTACCTGCTGAAGGCTACAACCTTCTCTCATTCTCCAGAATCTCCAGGAAGGGAGCTACAACTCCCTTAACTCTTGTACTAGCCGATGTACTAGTACATAGGCGCCAGCCTACAATCTTCTCTCATCCTCCAGGGACCACATTTCATACATTTTCAAACTAGATGCTCCTAAAACACAACACCATAATCTAAAAGGCCACATTTCATCCAATTTTCATACTGGACCCATCAATATCATTGAAGCACAAAATTAATCACTACTTGCATCATCAATCACTGAGTTTCCAAACACTGAATCAACGCTTTCACCAAAGCCAACCTGCAAATATTTCCTCATAATCTTGCAGCTGTTCCATACCCAAATCATATCATTCATATAATAAAACATACGTCAATAATTTAGATCTAGTCTATCAAACCAGATAATGATAAACATTCCAATCCTTAGGATCCCGATCCATCAAGTATCAACCAACTTCTTTGTGCACAAACTGAATCAATACTTTCTTAGCACACAGCAACTAGATATCAATTCAGAACCTTGAACACCCCAATAATAGACAAAAATAGCTAAAACATATTTCAAGAAAAGTCTGCAACTTCACCAATAGAAACTTGCGAATGTCTGCACTTTTGCTGTGTCGAGCCTGCGCACCTCCGCATTTGTGTCATGTCTGTCCTGTGCACCTGCAACTATGTCTGGCCTGCACACCTCCGCACTTGCAACTGTGTTTGGCCTATGCACCTCCGCACCTGAAACATTGTCTATCCTGTGCACCTCCGCACCTGTGCCGTTTTTGTCCTGCTAAATTGCAGGTATAGATAATTTATCAGGTTTCACTTATACCCCAGACTATAGATATGATCATGCGCCAAAGAGATCTTGACCCATCAGTAGATCTGACTTGTAATACTCAGGTTTCTCCTTGATTCAAGTCCAGCTATAACTGGTCAACAAATTACTAGTATCACAGATCTTACTCTTCTAAAGATATTCAACACGTCTATCTCCAGCCAAATGATCTCCTTTCCTTTTTGTAGCCTAAGCCTTACTCAAACCATGGACCCAAACCATAGAGATCCAATACTAGGGACCCAAAACCTGGGTTCAATATTTTAGCTGCAAAACCATGGGCCAAAACCATAGTATCAAAACTGTCGGACTAATACCATGGATGAACCGTAAAATTTCCCACGTGCATGCACTTTTCTCTGCATGAAAGTGCATGAACTTTACGTTCACATTTTTTTTTTCGGAACACCTGCGAGCATGTCTGAACTTTGTGAATGGTTCTCCTACGCAACCTACCGATGTCCGCATCTTTTGATCGACTCACCTGCGGAACCCGAAAATAATATTGTTGCACTATAATCTGTCATCTGATTCCTTTGTCCTGCATCCCAAGTATTTTCTCGCATCTGATATTTCTTCTGTAGACTCATCTAGCTATATATAAGTGATTTGTTCTTCTACGAGTGGGTTTCCATCAAGTACCACACATGCATCATAATGCCAACACATGCATAATCACATGATGTTAAACATTGTCCATCACTACCAAGGTTGAAGGAAATTCACTAGGAGGAAAATGGAGCAAGTCAATTGCCAATGCAGCTATGTTATGTACCTCCAAGAGGACCACAGTGGCCTATTCAGCTTGATATGATGCAAAAGCCTAATTCACAATTTCAAGATTATGCACATCCACCTCAAAGTGGAACACACCCTTTCCTTGGCAACATTGGCCATCTCAACCCGAAAACCAATCTTGGCAACAAGGTTGGAAAGGAAATTATGGGAGCCATCCAAAATATCCTCAATATTTTCCTCAATATGGTCCATATCCAACTCCATGTTATCCCTACCATTCACCTCCACGAAAACCACAACCCCAACCACATCCATCTCAAATATTCACTCCCACTCAACTACATGTACCACCATTTCCAAACCAACACATTGAAGTAGCTCAACCCACTTACAATGTTGAGGTACAACACTTCCAAAAATCTCCTCTTGAAACCAATGGTATTCACCATATATGAGGAAGAGTATTGCAAAAAATAGATTTTCTTTAATGTTTTTGTGGAGAAAACTCGTATTTTTGCATCTCCATTGTATTTTCTTGCAGGGATGTAATTGTACTGATTAAAGAATGAAGATTGGCATCATGTTCAACTTCTAAATATTTTACTCCTCCATAGGTCTTTGAGTTTCCTTGCGCTTTGCCATCCCATGAACTTCAAAGTGCTTTTGTATCATTTTCTTTCTTTCTTTTCACTTCTCACTCACATGCATCTCTTGTTTTTATTTCTTTATGTTAAACAGACATGGACTGTGAGAAAGAATAGGAAAGATAAAGCATGCATTACAATTTTTATTAACAATAGATGTACATTTATAGTACAATATGGTGATTGTTGGGATTCACATCCCAAGGTCCCTTGGACTACTTAGTCTGTTCAGCTTCCCACACTAACCCATTTAGGATTAGGTGTCCAACATTCCCCCCCTTAATCCGAAGGGTTATGTATGAGTCCAAGAAAAGAGCTGTAATACAAAATGTGCAAAAATGCATGGCAGCACTAGGCTGAATGTGCTATATGAAATGTTGGTATAAAGGGCGGTGGTTTAAGGATGGCCACCAACACTGGAATGCTTAGTGCAGTTCCCGGAACTCTTCCAAAGATGGCAAGAAGCTGGAGTCTTCTGCTAGAGGAAGTGATCCTATTTTTTTAAAGAGGGAAACCTTCAACCATAAAAGGGAGGTCTCACCCCGCATAAAAGGTAAAACTTCAACCTGAAAAGGGAAGTCTCAACCTGTGATGGTTTAAGAATGACCAACAACTCTGGAATGCTTAATGCAATTCCTGGAACTCTTCCAAAACTGGCAAGAAGCTGGAGTCTTCTGCTAGAGGAAGTGTTCTCAATTTTGTTCCCGGAACTCTTCCAAAACTGGCAAGAAGCTGAAGTCTTCTGCTAGAGGAAGTGTCCGAGATTGCCAAGTGAAGGCATGTTCACGGGCATTTTTGTCTCTGGCTACAACTCTGAAACTGGTGTGGCAGGTTGTGGCTCAGGCTCGCTTGATGTGGCTTTGAAGCTTGTAGATGACCATCATTTTTCCCCCTGTCAGATACAA
>APFE031061509.1:40416-116088 GCA_000404065.3 Pinus taeda | reverse complement strand
TTGTCTCAATGTTCTGAACAAAAATAGGTTCATAATGGTGTCTATTTTGTTGTAGCTCTTCTTGTTGTAGCTGTGATTCAAGCTGCAAAAAGTCAATCTTTTCCTGTGCATTTTGTAGACAGACCTGAATGTCTGTGAGAGAAACTTTGATGATTTTTAATGTGTCATGAGTAGTAGACAATATCAGAGTTTTGATGAACTCTAATACTTCATTGATTCTGGCCATTTTTTCTTTAATGTCAGAAATACACCTTATAAACTGAAAAGTAACACCCACTAGCAATATCCTTTATAAATGTGCAACAAATGATCAGTGTGCAACCAGCAAGCACCAATTACAATCCATATAAAAAATAAGATGATGAAGCTACGTTACTGTTGAAGACCTTAAATTTGATGCTATGATGATATCACTGAAATTGTGTATTTGATAATGATCAGTACAATATATGAGTCTCTGATATCACTGCACTTGAATTCTAAAACACTGTATCAAAGGTGAAGTGATTGTTCTAGTGACAGAGTTATAGTGTACTGCTACAAGAACACAGTGACAAGGAAATGCAACTGTGAAACCTTGAAACCTTGCTTACTGTGAACACAGCCTGATTATTCCTTAATTACTATAACTAGACATCATCAATATATATGTAACTAGACATCATCAATATATATGCGACATTTCTGTTCTTGAGAAACCCGTGCCTTTTCATGGCATCACTACACAATATTATTATAGCCACAAAACCTTCACCAATCTATCCTCAAATCAACAGTGATTCAATCATGCGATATGGAAGAAGCCACTAGATGCATTCATGTTGGTTTTATGTACACAAACTGATGTAAATCTTCGCCCATCAATGGCTGACATTATTATGATGCTTTCAGAGCCTTATGGGTCATTGTCCAATCCCAAAAGGCCACTGCTCTGCCCGAAAGTGGAAACCGACCAACCTACAGGAAAGCCGCCTAACGTAAATGACTTATACAACTCGAGCAAACATTCAAGACATTTGTTAATGTGATTTATATTGTTTGGACAACTGGATCAGTGATCTGAAAATGTAGCTTGTGTGACTTAGGACAAGAGGATCATTCAGTGATGTTCATTTTTATTTTTTTAATCGGCATAATGCGTCAATCTTGAGTCATCATGATAATTTATAACCGCACACAAGAAACGAATAGCGGTAGCTTTTCTCAATGTCAATGCCGAACCATTGCTTTGGAGGAATTCAGATCGGAATCCCGGGAGTTTTCTGCTTCACAAATGAAACCTAGAAAGGAAGAAGTGAAGGGCGAGAGCCAGACCATATGCGCTCTTCACACGCCTACTTCCTTCCTTCCTTGGACACATTGCAGACCATTTTGATTTGGTTTAAACCCATTTGCCCATGATAGAGAAGGTAAATTTCTTCAATGGTATCTCTAATAAACAAATTGTTGACACATTGCAGATCTTAATGATTTATTCAAACCCAATTTCCCAGGTGGTTAAATCCAGGTAAATTTCTGAAATAGTGGAAACCGGTACATTTGTATTGAAATACATATTGCCGTAACCTGACATTCCATGCCCATTAGATAATAGACGAAAATCAGGTACATTTGTATTGAAATACATATTGCCGTAACCTGACATTCCATGCCCATCAGATAATAGACGAAAATCAAGCACAGAATGAATATTCTAAAGGTCTCTTACCATCGGATTGTGACATCTTCATCGCATTCCCAATAAAATTCCTTAAACGCTCTTAACTCCTCAGTCTTTGGAGGCCGATTGTAAGCTTTCGAATGTACGTGATAATGGTCCAATTTTCTTCACAATCGATACGATGTCCAGGAAGTAGAAAACGACTAGGCTTTAATTATCTCCGCAATCTTCAATTATCTTCGCATTGCTTCCCAGGTGGCGTCGACTTCATCTGGACACATTTCTGTTTCTCATCGATGTCCTCGATTTAATGGCGATGATTCATGGAAGTAGAGGCAATGACTAAAGGCATTGCTCGCTGGAGCCATGAATCAGTAAGAGACTTGGGCAATGGCGGTGGCAGAAATATTCGAAATAGGCAAACTAATAGCATTGATATTGTGCGACATCATAAGGCAGTGCATTCTGCTTACTTCTCTCCTAGTGGAAACTACCTTACAACCACAAGCTATGATGACAATGTGGGAGTATCAAATGGACTCGACTCATGGAATACAACTTTTATATACCATTACAACCCACTGTGTAGATGGATATCTTACATCAACAAAGATTATAACAATTTTACACAGCTCATTCATAACAGCAATTCCTACCAGTTTGCTAAGCATCCTTTCATCCACGACGTATTGGCAGGGGCCAACGTAGGTGGTAGGGTGTATCTATGGCGAAAAACACTGAAGTACCTCAATAACGCTCTCATTATTTTGTGTTCTCAAAAGCCAGAGACGAAATTGAAGTGAAGACTAGGCAATCTGACTCACAATCAGTGTGCAGAGAGCAGCTAGCGGACTTATGTGAAAACGCTATTATATATCAGTGTGGAGACTGAGACAGCGTTTTGTAGGAGCAGCCATTGCTTCAGGCATTCCTTGTCAGGGAGGGTTTCTTGTCAGGGGGCGTTTCTCCTTCAGGCAGCGTTTCTACTTCAGGCAATGGATAAAGGAGCAGGTGTAATGATGCTATTTTTCCTTTTAAATGTTTATGACGGTCAGAGATATTTAGAAGAACAGGTAGGCAGATTTAAAAAGGCCAGCACTATTCAAGGCAACTACACAAGCCACACTACATGGCTCTGATACCATGTTAAACAGACATGGACAGCGAGAAAGAATAGGAAAGATAAAGCATGCATTACAATTTTTATTAACAATAGATGTACATTTATAGTACAATATGGTGACCGTTGGGATTCAAATCCCAAGGTCCCTTGGACTACTTAGTCTGTTCAGCTTCCCACACTAACCCATTTAGGATTAGGTGTCCAACACTTTATACTTATGCATTTAATATTAATGATTTCTTGTTGTAGGATTGAGTTAAATGGTTAATGTATGTTCTTTTGAAGGATCACAAGCATAATTTGATCCCTAAAAAATATTTGGAAGGTCATAGTAATCATTGAGCTACTTGGATTAGCTTTCTTATTCCCAAATCTAGATTTCTAGAACTCCTTTGTGGCAAAGATCAATAAATTTTTGCTATTTTCTAGAGAATGCTAAAAAGATTCAATCAAGTTGGTTCCATTTGCATTAGATCACAAAAACATTCTAGTTCATAAAAAAATACCCCATTGAATTTTCCATTGATTAGGTTAGGAATTTATAGATTTACTAGCTCACTAGTTCTCAAATTTCTATATTTTCGACTAGTAATTTTGTGTTATTTTTTAGCATGGGTTAATGGAGTTATTTTTGAGTGATTCTGCCTGGAATGGGGACCTAAGACATCCTAGTCAATAACAAAATTTGTCCTATCCAATTTGGATTTGGTTTTCTTGGTCATTCGATGAATTACAGTTTTGCATAGTAAATTTGTAACATCCTGTAGTAAATCAAGGGATCCTATAGGAAATCATGTAGCATCCTGTAGGAAATCCTGTAGCACCCTATAGGAAAGCCTTTTTTGAGTCTGAATTGAGAAAAATAATCATTGAAGCTAGGATTATGCTTCTACTTGACCTCCATTCCATCAATACCATTTTAACCCTCTCACTCCACAGTTGTCTCCCCTGCCAAAGATCAAGTAAATATTAGGATTTGCATTTATAAAGAAAAAAGATTTAGAAAATGAGTTCTTTTATATTTACAGATGCACACAACAGTTAGTACTCTCTACATAATATGTCATCCTTAGATTAGTTAAAACATCACATGTGGAAAATAAGGTTAAGTTAGGTTTCTTTCACATTTAGTTCATGATATTTATGCAATTAGAATAGGTCTCTTTCCTTGTACTTTATTTATTGCAATTGCTTAAGGTTTCTATTACAAGAATTTAATTTTTTACAATTAGTTTAGGATTTGGTTTTAGTAGATGCACTCCATCACATCATGACAATGAAGGAAAGACACATTGTATCCTACACATATAGTGTCGATACCTCTTCAGTTTGTACGAACCTTGGGTTGATAATCAAAGTTAGTAGCCTTAGGAGTTGCAACATTCTTGTTGCAATAATGAGGCTCAACAGGCGGTAAAGGTAGGATGAAGATGGGGGAGGGGGGGTGAAAAAATATTTGAGTCATTGATCGAGATCAATGGGGAATCCCGAAGCTTTGACAGTGGCTTCCTTTAATCAGAAACGACAAAACAAAGCTTTGGCCATATGCGCTTTGATTTTCTTATGAACTTAGGGTAAAGCTTAGAATATAAAACATGTGCAATAATTTATCAACATCATGCCTTTTTTATTTTTTACAATGTCATTAAAACTTAGGATAAAATGGCACATAAGCATATTTATAAACCAACTATTTATGCCTACCCTTTAACTAAACTAATATTTTTATTCTTCTAAGGGGTGCACTTAGACTAGAAAACCCATATTATTTTCTTTTATGAAAAATGAAAAACTATCTAAATACTATCAATTATTTCTCTAATTGATTCAGATTAAACTGTTGAATCAATTTCATTTTCTACCTGACTGTTGATTTACCATGATTAATCTGTGTGGCAAATCTTTATTCTCTAGACTAATTTGCAAAAATTGAAACATGTTTAACCATGATTATAATGTATGATAAAAAAAATAACTAGTCATTGTGCCATTTTAGAGAAGTTGCACACAACATTTCATTTATCAATGATCAAGAAAACTATCTATGAGTAGTGGCATTTAGACTTGCAACACTTTCAATATTATTTCTTTTTATTTTTCTTTATTTTGATAGGGTTCAATATTTTATTCTTTTTTTCAATTATTTTTTGTTTTTTGTTTTTTTTTTTTCTATTTATACCCTCTTTTCATTTATTATTCTATTTTTACTTTATTTCTAAATCATTTGCAGATTGACAATTATTTATGATATAAGATTTCTGAGATAAAATACTCAATCACCTTGATATCCTATAAATTATAGGACCCTAACAGACTTGAAGTAAAAGGTGTAGTTAACTCATGATCCTCATATTGTATAATTTTAGGTTTTAATGTACTTGAGTCGAGAAAATCACGTTCAATGACCTCAGGTAGTAAAGTCTCACGTGCTTATGTTTCGACTATGTTGGACTCACGAGCTAATAAAGAATCGATACTAGGTTCATTACTCACATGAATAGATGATTCGTGACGAGTAATTTAGGTTGGAGTTCCAGAAGGGGTAGCTCCTAAAGTACAAGATTCAATAGTTTGCTTTTTTTTGTGACCTCAAGGAGTTTTATTAGGTGGAAGAAGAGGAAATCATCCTATCGAGTGAAAGGGTTGACGAGGTTCTTCTTCCATGTTGGTTTAGTAAATTTTAAAAATTAACAACAAAAATAAATGAAAAAGGAGTAACTAGGCAAAAAGCTTTACCAAGAAAATATGAACTACAATATACAACCCTAGAGAACCAAGGATTTATGTACGATAAAATAATCTCCATGAGTGTTGTGTTTGGTGTATCATTGTGTACAAGGCAATAGACTCAATTACCTAAGGTGAGGATAGAAACCTAGTGTGAAATTCCAAAACATACCTGAACATATGTATAAGCGTAGTCTATGTTACTTTTTTCTAATATGTAACCATGTGATGAGCTAATTTTGATAAACTTTTCATGCATGGAGTGCCATTAAGTATACCTGAAGGTGCATGGATAACGATCCTATACACTTACATGGAACGAGATATCACCCTATGGCAACTCCTATGTTTATAGATGTGAGAACATGTCTCTAGCCTAGATCTATATATGTTTGTGTTAATTGTTCAAATGCTCCTTAAGATTTATACAATAAATTTTAAATTTTATCTTGAATTAAGTTTTAGTTTTCAAGGCTCGCCACTAATTTCACCTATATATCCTAAAGATGTAATATACCATGATAAATTTACCTATTTCTCTTTAATGACAATCTATGTACGGGAGGGAAGAAACAAAGAGTAATGCAACATACAAAATGAAACAAACAATTTTTTTTAAGTAAATTTCCCTAATACAAGTGTTTCAACTTCCAATTTAACAAACAAAATCCTAAATGTAATGAAAAATGCAAAATGATGAGATTCTTCTTTTCAATCCTCTTAATTTCCAAATGAAATGAAAAATAAGATACTACTAAATAACTGTTGAAAGAAATCACACAAAATGATGATTGTAGTATGAATTTCTTCAAGAAATAAATGTTGAAGCCAAAAGTTTGCCAATGACCTAATTGATAAGAAAAAATAAAAATCTAAAGAAATACTTATCAAGGGCTATCAAAACCAAAAGACAATATAGTGAAGGCTTTTAAGAGATAAAGACAATGTGGGGGACAAAAGGAAAACAAGTTGAACCAAAGAATGACCTAATTGACAAGAACAAATAAAAATCCAAAGAAATTCTCATCACACACTATCAAAATGAAAAGAAAATATAGTGAAGGCTTTTAAGAGATAAAGAGAATGTGAGGGACAAAATGAAAACAAGTTGAACCAAAGAAAATAAGAGAGAAAGGGAGGGAAAGGAATGTTTTGCATCTTATAGGGATAAACAAAGGTGCATAACACTCACTAGTGTTCTGAACCACGGGTGCAGAGTAGGAGAGATTGCACTGAGGTGCTCTATTTCAAGGAAAGAGGGCGTCTTGAGGCAAATTCGGCCAAAATACGAGACAAAAAATCAAATCAAACTCATAAAATTGTTTTTCTTATGGGCAATAAAGGTCTAAGTTAGGAAATCAAGGTTAGTTTAAGAAGTGAAAAATGTGCTATGGTCAAGGAAAACACTAAGGGAAGAGAATCGTCTCCAAGTATGGTCGTTAATTTGTTATGTGGAATTTATAATTGCGAACAAAGTGGAATTGTCGAGACCTAGTGGATTTGTCTAGAACAAGAGAAGATAAAACTCATAGAGTTTTACTTAGAGAGATTGAAGAATGGGAAACAAAGCTACTTGGAATTTCTCACAATATTTTATTTCCTCCTTGCTTGTATGCTACAATCGAGCACTCAATACTATAAATAGAACCTTCACACATGACTAAAACAAGCAAAGGTTCCATAAAAATTACGTAGCATGATCTAATTAATCTATTCAATGAATCAAAAATCCATTTCAATACATGAGCCTAAACATAACATGACACATATTGGAAATCAATATACTTTTTGTATTAATAAAAATAGGAGAGATTTTACAACCATAAATAGTAATTGATCTTGTAGATGTATCCCTAAGTTTACTTGTCTTGTCACAATGCACACATCAATATCAACCATGATGCATCAAGATGATGATTCCTTTAGGTTCAAGTGCAGCATAAGGGCACTATCAATCTCCAAACTCCAACCCTAATGCTAAGGATGGTAATATATTTATAGGATAAGGATGGTAGTTTAGGATTTACCATTATGGGCTTGAGATCCACATATGCTGGGAGGATGATTCCAAGGGATAAGAGCTCAAGTATCCAAGATAGGATCATATATGATTTGGCCACTTATCCATGGTAAATAGTTAAAGCAAACCATGGAAGCTTCTAGAAGAGGAAGCTTCAAAATTCTTTTTAATTTTCTAGAATTTCTAGAATGACCACACATGTGGAAAGAAGAAACTAGTGCTCTCCATGGTGCAAAAGGGAGAAAGTAGCGCTCAACTTAGGTGACTAAAGGAACAAAGTGCGGTGGGGTTTTAATCCTTAATTTTGAGCAATTTCTCAGAAAATTTGTTTTTTTGGAAAGGTTATGCTAGAGCTTTGTGAAGGGATGATGACAACATGAGCTTTGTGAAGGGATGATGACAACGTGTTCAACATGTTGATTGATCTGATTTTAAGGCTTATTTACTAGATGTTAATAGATGACCTATAATAATTCTCATGAGCTAAATGAATGGATTCATTGAAACCCATAAGCTCTTACTTTGTAGAGATTTTTCTTCGTGGGTATTAAATCCAACAATTTTTTTTAATAAACTAACCTTCATAAGTAAATTTATTGTAAAGATTCACCTTACATTATATTTATATAAAGTTATTAAATATAATCATTACATTACTTAATTATGTATAAAACTAATGAAGTGCTAACTATTACATGTTATCATGAAAAGAAAAACATCATCATCCTTATTACAACATTTTAAATATTAGAAAGCACTACATATAACATATCATAATAATTACAGTATTAATTAATATATGTTAAATACCAAATAATTTCCCATTAATAAGATCCACAAGTCCATATGCTTAAAAGAACAATAAATTATCATAAACACTTCTAGCATGCTTAATGGTCACAATCCATGGTTACTATATATATATATATATATTAGATAACAAAACCATCCAAACACCTATCTAATACATGGATCCACAATTCAATCAAATAATTTCCCATTAATAAGATCCACAAGTCCATATGCTTAAGGTAAGGAAAGTAGTATAAATCTATAATTCAGTGTAAACAAGTCAAACCAAATGGCTTCCTTTAATATACTTAAATATTTTATATAAATATTAAATATATTTATATTTATTTGTCATGTTGAATGAAAGGATCAAAATCTTGAGTATTCCTCCATGTTTTCATCTAATACATGGATTTATTAGCTAATAAAACAATGTTCAATAAATAAGATGCACTAAGTTTGAGCTAATTAATGTAAATTAGTCAAGGAAATTTAGTAAAATGAATCATCTCTATCCATTACATAAATATTAACTTTTTGTTAACTAAATGATGGGTACTTGCTCACCTTTTTAAATGGTAAACACCTATGTAATACATTTGTTCTCACCTTTTTTAAATGGTAAACACCTATGTAATACATGGGTTCATTAGCCAATTAAGAAAATATCCAAGACTATATGTAACTAATGTAGTATAGTGTTGAAAATTGGAGTTGTTTCTAGTGTGAATTTTTGGAATTTTGCGTGGAGGAATTTAAATTTGAGGTGAAATCTTGAGTTGTGTTATTTAAATTTTTTTTTACTATATATATTTACTGAGCATCCTTAAAACCCTTAGGGAACTCTGATTTTACATGACTTATCATCATGCTTGTGATTTCAATAAATTAGTAGTGGATTTTAAAGAAATTAGATTTGAAAAACCCAAATGAAAAACTTCCAAAAGGTGTCACTAAAGGAAACTAGTTGAAATTTTGGTTAAACAAATCAAATCCACACTTTCCACTTTGACTAATAAATGAAATAGCCCTTTTCATGGGAGTTCATTTTAACCAAATTCTTCAATAAAATTTAAAATCTTTATATTAAATTGTATATTCTATTCAAATGCTCCAATGGTTTATGCATCTCCAATAGTTTTATTCAAGAGAATCACGCCACCCAATTTCAATCAAAATTAAGATTTTTTATTGTTTAAAATACTATATATATATAATATATATATTATATAATATATATATATATATATATTTATATTACTTGAAAGGAAAACATCCAAACCTAGGAGCACATCCCCAAATTTGTTTCTAATCCATGGATCCATAAGTCAATCAAATAATGTTAAATTAAACCATATAGTATGTGGATAATTAAATAATGTAATATAATCAAGGCAATTTCCAAAAAGAAATGAAATCTTAATTCCTTAAATATTGTTTTTTCTACTCTATCACATTTGGATTGTAAAATATAGGCCCTAATTACACCCACTCCAACAACTAGTCACAATATCATCTCCTTTTAAACCACTTAAACTAACCATTGTGGTTCTTAAATATTCAATAGAATCACACATTTAATATAACCACACAATCTTTCTTAAAATTGTAGTAATGATTAATAACATATGTTTCCTCTTAAGAAGTTACACATTCAAAATTAGAAGGGGTAAAATATGTATGTCTTCTTTTTAAAATGAATTTTAGTTCATTAATGGCTCAAATTGATTGTCAGATTATTTCCCCTCCAATGGGCACTCCGCAAAACATTCACGCAGTCAAATGAGGCATCACCATTAATGCAACAGATGCCAACCAACCTTAATGAGGTTGTGGACATTTTGAATAATTTCAACCTATCAATCAAGGAACAATATTATTATTAGGTTTTCATTAGTTTTACTTCAAATACTAGACCATTGCATGTGCTTATTTCAGTTGCTTTTCAAGTAATTAATGAACTCCTTGTGGAATTTTAATTCTTAATATCTTTTTCATAATCCTATTTACTATAATTTTGTATCACAACATAATCTTGTGAAAAAATCTATTTTCTCTTGTTTCATATAAATATATTATTTTATAAAAAAAAATCTATATTTTGTTAATTATTTGCCTTATTAAAGTAGGTTCATGAGAATTTAGGTTTCTTAAATAACTAAATGGAAATCTTGATGTTGGTTTATATTTTATAAGCATTGGATGAGAGTAAAAAATTGTTCTTTATATATGTAGATAGATTTGCTAGTGAAACATTGGCACTCGAATATAATCAACCCAAGGTTGTGCAACTGTAAGGACAAACATCATTTACGATACTATTTACTCTCTTATTTATTTTTTAGTCATGTATACAAATTTGATGGCCTCAAAATATAATATGTTATTCTAGGTCTATTAGTGAACCTCTCCCACTCACCAAGTGTTTTTCAATGTTCATAGTTAGTTGTTTCCCTTCGCATAATGACATTGGGCAAATGTAAACATTTATCTTAATATTTTCTATGAAGTATTATTTTTCAATTTATCAACATTAAAATAGAAAACCATGAAATTCACATATAAAATACCATAATATTTTCTATAAAGTATTATTTTTCAATTTATCAACATTAAAATAGAAAACCATGAAATTCACATATAAAATACCATAATACACAAATTTTGGTTTATAATTTATCTCTATTTGGTTTATAATTCATCTCTTTAATCCCCAGAGCAATTTCTAAATGAATATTAAAAACCACTAACCACTCTCATAAATTAAAAAGAAATTTAATTAAGTGTCCCTATCCTCAATTCTTATAGGATATTCTTAGAAATGCAGTGTCCTATTAAGAATCAGTGAATATGGAAGGAGAGTTTTTTTGTTCAAGATTAAGTATTTATAGTTTTTCCTTATTAATGAAAATGGTATTTTGAAATTTTTGAGGATGAATAAATGTGAATGGTTTAACTATGTCAATGATTTACTTTATGAATTTTATTTTATTTTTTTATATAGATATGAAGGACTTTATTTATATTTAAGGAAATTCTAATTTATTGTGATTATAAAATAAAGTTATACACTATAATAGTGTTTCAACCATGTCTTAAATATAAATTTATTTTTATTCTTGTGAATAGTATATCTCATTTATTATTTTTAGTTTTAGTTTTAGTTTGTAATTGTAAATAGATTATTTTATATCTCTATATTAAAGATTTAATATATTTTTAAAATATATTAAGGAATTAAATTTATTTAACATTATTAATTTAAAATTAATTCTAATTTAAAATTTACTACTATACAAATTTTGATTTTTGAATGTAAAGTGATTTTGAATGTAAGTATAATTGTGAATGTGATTACTCTATTTTTATTGTAAATATAAATATAATTTTTCTTCTAAAAATATCTATACTTTTTTTATCAATTTCATATTATATTTATATATTTTTTTTATCATTTTCATATTAATTGAGGATTTGATGAGAGTTTTGGTTTTATGAGTAAGTGAATTGAGATTTTAACATGAATAGTGGTTTATATTTCATAAAATTAGAAGGAGAAAGGTACAATCTATTGTGTGTATGTCTGTATTTTCTAGTGAAAGGTTGATGTTAGAATAGGTTTAATCTAAGCTTGCAAAATCTGAAGGACAAACATCATTTACCATCTTATTTTCTCTATCTTTCGTTTATTTCTCACACATGTATACATATCTCATGGCATGGAAGTATAATATGTTCTTTGCAAATTGGTGAGCCTCTTAAACTTACCAAAATTTTTCCTTTGTTCATAGTTATTTTGTTCCCTTAACACATTGGCATTGAACATATGTAAGAATTTATTTTAACACTTTCCAGTTGCTAGTACTAAGGAAGTTATTTTCCAAATTTTCAAAATTAGGACAACAAATCATAGAATTTAGATATAGGCACACCATTTTGTAGAAACGTTCCTTCACCTTATTCCATTAGTCTCTCTCCTCTCTTGAATATTGAGGTCTTCAATCTCACATGATGCATGAGCATCCAATGGCGAGGGGAAGTTGGACACACTATCTAAGGCACATTTCAAAAGTTTCACTTTGGTTTATTTTTTACTGTTATCTTTTTTTAAGAAGGCTGTCACAACCAATGCAAATTTATTTTTCTATTTTTGTTTTTTAATTATGAATGTGATTTTAGATTATTTTAACAACCATAACAGGAAATAACCATAACAGGAAATGTAAACGTACAATGTAAGGGATGGTAGTTCATCAACTAAATGAGGCTACCAAAAATATAAAAATACATTTCATAGAAGGCACTGGGGTTGCTGCCCAGAAGGAGGAAAATAGGAATACCCTGAGATCATAAACTTGCTGACAAAAATAAACAAGAGGGATAAACAGTGATAATTTTCAGGTACTAGAAATTCTATTTCATGAATTATTTTCTGTAATGTGCATGAGTGACAAATTATGAATGCCGAACGAGTGTGAAGAGTGTGCAAGCATAAAGATCTAAGAATGAAGGACAACATAGGGACTGTGCATACACCAGGAAACAAGAGGGATAAACAAAAATAAACAAGAGGGATAAACAGTGATAATTTTCAGGTACTAGAAATTCTATTTCATGAATTATTTTCTGTACTGTGCATGAGTGACAAATTATGAATGCCGAACGAGTGTGAAGAGTGTGCAAGCATAAAGATCTAAGAATGAAGGACAACATAGGGACTGTGCATACACCAGGAAATCGACATTGACAAAATATAGCCAAGGTACTCATAGGTTGACCATTTCACCATTCATAATTAGAGTCCCTCTTTCATAAATACACATTCATGTATTAAATTGTTACATGACTAACAGTCAAAATTAGCATTTTGAAACATCATATTGTTCCCATATATACGTTTCATATTCAAAACCACAGTTATGCATTCCACGAGTCTCATATTGCGTATAGAGGAGAACACCGGATACTCTTGTGAAACATAACCAAGCAGAAATGAAAACAAAACCAAACTACAGAGTCGAAATGTAAAGCAATTGTGACCACAACAAACTGACAAAAAATAATAAGACCAACTATAGAGTCACTGTCGTGACGACCTAAAATTACAATTTTCCTACAGAACCCCCCGGGAGGGATAACCACACATCATTTCAACGGACAGAGCTTCAAATAGGCACCAATATAAACTAAAAGGAATGGTCCTACCCATTTTAAGAAAGGGTCGAGATAGAGGATGGAAGATATGGTGAGCCACCAAACCCAAACCCTCGCCACCAGCACCTGAACTGCCTGCACAGCACAACAGTGAATGGTAGTTAGAGGCAGCAAAACCCTATTTAAACAATAAATGGAAAAGAATAGGAGGAGAACAAAGAAATAGCCAGAGGTTACCTAAACAGACGAGAGGGTTTGATCAAACCCCAAACCAGCAACATAACCAAGAGGAAAATGAAAATCGTAAGTCACAACAAAACTAGAGAAGTCTGAGCCACGGCCACGGGGTCACACAAAACCCCAATTTCTCAAAAGGAGCAGGATTGTCAGCGGTAATACAGCAGAAGGTAAAAATGAAACCAGAGGAGAAAAATTACGTGTTAAAGAAGCTGGATTGTCACTAAAGAGGTCAAGCTGAGGACTTGATAGTGGAAGCATTACAATTTGTAAATAGTTGAGCTATAAAAACAGAAAGATCAAACCAATAGATAGCAAAAAAACAAGATTTCTTAGATTCAGACCATCCTCAAGGTGTACCCACAGTAGGAAATTGTAGAAAAAGCTAGCAAACAGAGGAGGGTCGAGCGCCATTGTCATAACCAGGAAGAGAACCCCACAGCGAACGGAGCAGCTAAGTTTACCAGCGGGACAATTGAATGACCGAGAGAGGGTTACCAACATTGCCATAGAGCCATTGCGAAACTCAAAAACCTCGAGAACTGTGGTGGCATTAAAAGCCCCATTAAACCTCACCTAAACCCTTTAGCCACTGCATGGGAAGATCATGTGGTTCAGCGACCACCTCAGCAGTGGGGTGAGTCATCATTTTTTGGTATCAGAGTAGTTCTTTCCTTAGGGAAGAAAGTTTAATTATGGAGGTAGGAAAAAGAGGAAGATGAAGAGGTGCTCGGAGAGCAGCCGAAGATGGACTGCGTGAAGAAATCATGGTCCTAAGTGCCAGGCTAGCAGCAATGGAAGTAGGGAGGCACAGGGATCCAGAGGATGGCGATGACAATGATGCTCAAACTATCACTGTGACAGACAAGTCCGATGAGGAAGGACCGGAGATAAGATTGTTGAAATTTGTCTTGTTAGCAAACAGCAAACCGAAACTTGAATTGTCAAATTATGATGGTAGCTTATCTACTAAATTGATTTTGGATTGGTTTAGTGAGCTAGATAAGTACTTCAAATGTGAGGAGATTAGTGATGAAAAGAAGATTAGGTTTGCAGATATGAAGTTGAAGGGGCATGCAGCACTATGGTGCGACAGTCTGCAAGCAGAGCGAAAAAGATCCAACAAACCACCGATTAAGAAGTGGGACAGGATGGTGGCCAAATTGAAGGGTAAATTTTTACCTAAAGACTATCAAATTGCGTTGCATAGACAGGTACATAATCTGAAGCAGAGGTCAATGACTGTAAAAGAGTACACAGAGGAATTTTATAGAGTGAATTTGAGAGTAGGTTATGTTGAGGACAACCCAAAAAAGACTACAAGGTTCGTGAAAGGGTTGCGGATGGAGATACTAAGCGAGATCAATATTCTCTCTCCCAAATCTATAGAAGAAGCATATAAAAGTGATTTAAAAGTGGAAGAGAAAATTAACAGGAGGTAGAATGCGAGGAGAGGACGTGGTTCTGAATGAGGAAAGGGACAGTCCTATGGCAGGGGCAGGACTGCCAACAGCAATGATGAAGGCAGCGGTTTGAAAGCTGGAAACAGATAAAGAGGGTAACACTAGGGGAGGAAGGCCCTACCAGTGACGTAGAGGTAATGGCAGAGGCAGAGGAGTTTCCTACTAGTGTTACAAGTGCCACAAATGGGGGCATAGATCATTTGAATGTCCTAAAAGTGATCAGGCAAGACAAAGAGGAGCATATGTTGCTCAGCCTGAGGAGAATGAGGCCCCACCTCAAGAAATTGAAAAAATGCATGAAACAGGTGAAGACTTGGTCCTAAATAAACTTTTGTTGAAGCTAGCTATGTTTCTCAGCCTGAGGAGACTGAGGCCCCACCTCAAGAAATTGAAAAAATGCATGAAACAGGTGAAGACTTGGTCCTAAATAAACTTTTGTTGAAGCCAGCTAAAGAATCAGCTGATCCGACACAACATAAAGCCCTATTCCGGACTATGTGTAAGTCATAGGGGAAGTGTTGTAAATTGATTATTGATAGTGGAAGCACAAACAATTTAGTAGCCACGGAGATGGTAGATAAGTTGGGCCTAAAGCGATTAGAACACCCAACTCCATACCAGGTGTCTTGGATGTAGAAAGGACACCAACTGCTTGTTGATGAGCAGTGTGAGGTGGAATTTCATATTGGTAGATATAAGCATAAAGTGACGTGTGAAATTATGCCAATGGATGTATTGCATATACTGCTAGGAAGACCTTGGCAGTATGACAAGAAGATGGTACACAATGGAAAAACAAATTGTTTTAAGTTCGTGAAGGATGGGATCAAACATACACTGGTACCCATGAAAGAAGAAGATACTGTAAACGTAATGGACCGAAAGCCTTGTTGCTAGAGGGGAAAGAGTTCCTACAATAGATGGGAGATGATGAAATTAAATTTGCAATCGTACGAAGACCAAGCGCAGTTTTAGTTCATACTAAAAATAAGGATTTACTGGAAGAAATCCAAGATATGTGGCATGAATTCAACGATATAGTGGCAGACGAATTGCCAGAAAAGTTACTTCCAAAACAGAGTATCAGCCACGATATCAACTTTATACCAGGAGCCAGCTTACCCAACAAAGTCGCTTATCATACGAGTCCAAAAGACAATGAGGATATTAGAAAGCAGGTACAAGAATTGTTGGACAAGGCACTGATGCGGGAAATCCTAAGTCCATGTGCAGTGCCAACAGTTTTGACTCCCAAGAAAGGAGGGGAGTGCCGAATGTGTACCAACTCCCAAGAGATCAATAATATTACTATTAGATACAGGTTTCCCTTACCACGCATGGATGATATGATGGACTGCTTAAGTGGAGTAGCATACTTTTCCAAGATTGAATTGAAGAGCGGTTATCATCAGATACGTATTCGAGAAGGTGATGAGTGGAAAACTACTTTTAAGACTAAGGAGGGCCTATATGAGTGGCTGGTCATGCCGTTCGAATTGAGTAATGCACCTAGCATGTTCATGCGCCTGATGAATGAGATGCTGAAAGAGTACATCGGGAAGTTCATTATCATGTACTTGGACGATATTCTTATTTTCAGTAAGACCAGGGAGGAACATTTCAGACACGTCAGGTGTGTCTTTGAAAATTACAGCAAAATAAAGTGTTGTTAAATTTGAAGAAATGCATGTTTTTCAAGAAGGAATTGATTTATTTGGAGTTCGTGATCTCAGACAATGAGTTGAAGATGGATCTGGAAAAGGTTGTAGCCATAGTTAGCTGGCCATCCTGAAAAAGTTTATTTGAAGTATGAAGTTTTCATGGGCTAGCAAGCTTTTACAGAAAGTTTATAAGGGATTTTAGCACTATATTAGTGGTATCTCCATGCCCATGGTGGAAACTATGAAGAAGTCCAATCAGTGATTTCATTGGACTGGCTTAGCTGAAAGGAGTTTTCAGCTATTGAAAAAGAAGATCACTGAATGACCTGTTTTACGCTTATCAGATTTTAACAAAAATTTTCAAGTTTGTTGCGATGCTAGTGGGACAACCATAGGAGCAATGTTGAGTCAAGAGGATAAACTTGTGGCCTATTTCAGTGAAAAATTGAATTAGAGCACACAGAAATATGTGTCCTATGATAAGGAATTCTATGCAGTAGTACAAGCTCTGAAACAGTGGAGACACTATTTTTTGGGAAATGAATCCGTCCTATTTTCGGACAATTTTGCTCTGCAATATATTATGTAGCAGCACAAGTTAAACCAAAAACATGCCAAGTGGGTGGAATATCTCCAAAGTTTCATGTTTTTGTTAAAGCACATTAGTGGACAAGAAAATAAAGTGGCAAATGCATTAATTCGAAGGAGTTTGATCATGCAGGAGAGAATAATACAGGTGTTGGGTTTTGAGCATCTTAAGGATCTGTACGAAATAGTTGCAAATTTTCGTGAAGCATATGAAGCTTGCTAGAACTACTATTAAGGGACAACAACTTGTGGTTAGATTTTAACTTGCAGGAAGGATTGATGTTCAAAGGTGGACAGTTGTGCACCCTAGAGTGTTCAATCAGGGAAAATCTAATCCAGGAGAAGCACAATGGAGGTCTAACTGGACATTTTGGCATAGACAATACATTGGACTAGGTAAGTCACATTTATAATTGGCATAGGATATGACAAGACGTGTAACAAAATGTGGCTAGAAGCAAGATGTGCCAACTGGAAAAGGGACAACCAAAATACGGGGCTGTATACACCATTACAAGTTTCAGATAGACCTTGGGATTTAGTTAGTTTAGATTTTTTTATGGGTTTGCCAAGGACACAGAAAGGGTACGATTCAATTATGGTAGTGGTGGATTGTTTTACAAAAATGGCATATTTTATCCCTTGCAAGAAGACCAGTGACACCATGCATGTATCCCATCTGTTCTTTACATAAATTGTCACATTGCATGGCTTGCCGAAATCTATTCTTTCTAGATAAGGACGTGAAGTTTACGGGCCATTTTTGGAAAAAATTGTGGAAGAAATTGGACACCAAACTGAGTTCCAGTTTAGCTTATCATCCACAGACTCACAAGCAAAATGAATTAGTAAACCAAAGTCTAGTAAATATGCTACGTAGCCTCGTTAGAGAGAATTCATGATAGTGGGATCGCATACTCACCCAAGCAAAATTTGCTTATAATGACTATTCAAACATGAGCACAAGCAGAAGCCCTTTCCAAAGCTTGTACGACATGCACCCTTGAGGAATGCACAAATTACGAGATTTGGGTCAGTTTGAATAGATGAGTGTTGACAGAGAAGAATTCACCAAGATGATTAATGAACTTCATGAACAAGTGAAAGCTAAGCTGCAAAACAATAGTCAAAGGTATAAACAAAAGGCAGATTTGAAGTGACGAGAAGAGTAATTTGATATAGGAGATTTAGTATTGGTGCACCTACGAAAGAAGGATTCCCCAGAGGAGAGTACAACAAGCTGAAATTAAAAAAGATAGGGCCTTGTTGAATTTTACGAAAATTCTTTGCAAATGCCTATCAATTGCAATTGCCCTCGGGAGTTGGGATCTCACCCATTTTCAATGTCGTAGAACTATACCCCTATCTTTCTGTAGACACAGAGGTTGATTCAACTAGTCACACACGGGACACCCAGGGAGGCGAAGAGATAGGGACATGGATCAGGAAGCTAGCCACAACCAAGCCCTTAGAGATTGACCAAATACTAGACACTCAGGTAGTTTGGAGAACACGTCGGAAGGAGTACTTGCAGTACTTGGTTAAGTGGAAGGACCGTCGAATAGAGGAAAGTACCTGGATGGATGCCAGATAGATTCAACGTGTCAGATATTCGATTGAGAAGCTCATGGACGAGAGCCATGAGTTTCATTCACCCCGGGAGCCTGATGTAGGAGCATCCAATGGTGAGACAACAACTGGACACACTATCTGAGGCACATTTTAAAAGTTTCACTTTGGTTTAATTTTACTATTATCTTTTTCCAAGAAGGTTGTCATAGCCAATGAAAATTTCTTTTTCTATTTTTGTTTTTAAATTATGAATGTGATTTTAGATTAGTTTAACAACCATAACAGGAAATGTAATTGTACAATGTAACCGCAAGTAGTTCCTCAAGTGAATGAGGGTACAAGAAATATAAAAATACATTTCATAGAAGGCACGGGGGTTGCTTCATAGAAGGAGGAAAATAGGAATACCTTGAGATTGTAAACTTGCTGAAAAAAATAAACAAGAGGAATAAATAGTGATAATTGTCAGGTAACCAGAAATTATATTTCATGAATTATTTTATGTACTATGCATGAGTGAAAAATTATGAATGTCGAACGAGCATGAAGATTGTGCAAGCATAGAGATCTAAGAACAAAGGACAACATAAGGATTGTGCATACCCCAGGAAATCGACATAAAATGAATATAGCCAAGGTACTCATAGACTAACCATTTCACCATTCATAATTAGAGTCCCTCTTCCATAAATACACATTCATGTATTAAATTATTATACAACTAACTGTAAAAATTAGCATTATGAAACATCATACTATTCCCATATATACATTTCATATTAAAAACCATAGTTTCGCATTCCATGGGTCTCATATTGCGTATAGAGGAGAAAAACAGAGACTCTCGCCAAACATAACCAGGCAGAAACGAGAACAAAGCTAGACTACAGAGTCGAAATGTAAAGCAATTGCGACGACAACAAACTGAGAGAAAATAACATGTCCAACTACAGAGTCACGGTCGTGTCGACCTGAAATTACATTGTTCCTATAGAACCCCTAGGAGGGATAACCATGCATCATTTCAATGGACAAAGATTCAAATAGGCACCAATATAAACTAAAAGGAACGGTCCTGTCTGTTTTAAGCAAGGGCCAAGACAGAGGATGGAAGATACGGTGAGCCACCAAACCCAAACCCTAGCCACCAGCACCTGAACTTCCTGCAAAACACAACAGTGAATGGTAGTTAGAGGCAGCATAACCTTGTGTAAATAGTAAACATAAAAGAATAGGAGGAGAGCAAAGAAATAGCCAAAGGTTACCTGAGCAGACGAGAGGGTTTGATAAAACCCCAAACCAATAGTAGAGCTAAGAGGGAATGGAAATCGTAAGTCCCAACGAAACCAGAGAAGTCCGAGCCATAGCCATAGGGCCACATAAGACCCCAACTGCTCACAAGGAGTGGAATTGTCAGTGGAAATACAACAGAAGGTAAAAATAAAACCAGAGGAGAGAAATTACCTATGAAAGAAGCTAGATTGTCACTGGAGAGGTTGAGCCAAGGACCTGACAGTGGAACCATAAAAGTTTGTATAGTTGAACTGTAAAAACAAAAAAGATCAAACCAACAAACATCAAAAAAGCAAGATTTCTCAAATTCAGACCATCGTCAGGGTGTACCTATAGTAGGAAATTGCAGACAAATCCAACAAATGGAGGAGGGTTGAGCGCCATTGTCATAACCAGGAAGAGAACCCCAAAGTGAATGGAGTAGCTAAGTTTACCAGCGAGACAATTGAATGACTAAGAGAGCATTACCAACATTGCCATAGAGCCAGCGCGAAACTTAAAAACCTCGAGAACTATGGTGCCATTGAAAGCCCCATTAAACCTCACCTAAAACATTTAGCCACCGTGTGGGAAGATCACGTGGTTCAATTGCCATGCAGTGACCACCTCAGTAGTCGGGTGAGTCATCATCACATATAGTCATGGAATTTAGCATCCCTATAATTTTATGTGTGTTAGGTCCCTATACTACTAGTGTAGCCTGTTATTGTTATTAGTGAAACCCCTTATTATATTGTTGTTCCCATGTAGTCCCCATGTTGTTATTATTGTGCCCCATAGAAACCCACTACTGCTATTGTTGTACCCCTACAATATTATTATTATGTAGGCTCTAATTATATTTAGAGCACTTAGAATCCTATGTATAGAAAGGAGGTATTGTCATTTGTATCATCTAAGAATTGATCATTTGTGTAATGTAAAGGAGGTTTCCCCCTCAAAGAGGTCTATTTCTAAGTCTTTTATCTATCTTTTCTATATTTATGTGAGCTCATTTCATAACATTTGGTATGAGAGCTTTGGATTTTAGGGTTTCACTACTCCAAAGAGGACATTGTGGCATTTTCTACATAACATTTTCTCTATAAATTTTTAAAAGCTTAGAAAAAACCCATTTGAGCCGAAATTGTTATGAACCTCAGTTCTGAATTCAGGATCTTATCTCTCTATATGTTTGGAGATATGATCTAAGGAATTTAGGATTTTTGCAAGCTCCATAATTCCATCTCAACTAGGTCATCGTGGAATTTTCGCTACAATTTTGTTTCTACGAAGGTTGACTCTGAAATAAAAATCAATTTCAGCTGACATCCTCATGAAGTGTGGGCCCGCATTTTAGATCTTCTATCGCTCTATTTTCAGAGATATGGTATAAGACATTTAGGGTTTTTGTAGGCTCTCGAATTACATCCCAAGCATGTGACCTTGGGAAAATCGTCATAATGTTCTGCTTGAGCATCATTTTGAAATTTCGAAAGAGGGTAGAATTTACTTCTCTTTGTATCATTTTCAGGTTTGAAGGTCGAAATAATGACATGTGGCACTTCGTACATGTTCACTCTACTAAAAAATTATATAATAAGGTCATATTAGGAGAATAGGCATAACTATTTCTTGGAGAATCCAATTACGATTAGACTTTTGGAATTGGAAGGAGGACGCAGAGGGATACTGAAGGTTGGAATTTGAGACCTTGGAGATATAAACTTTCAAAGATACAACAGATTCAAGATCAAGATCCCAAAATAAAGAAAAAGAATGACTCGAATCATGAAAATAGAAACACCTAGTAACGAAAATTAGATGGATGAATTGAAGAATGCAATCGAAGCTAACATAAATAGTTTTATCTATGCCATGGAAATTTATATTGATGGTATGGAAGCATATTTGAAGAAAGGAATGGAATATTTGAAGAAGTACATGGGCAGTTCGAAGGAAGGCAGGACAAAGTTGCTACAAGAAAGGCCTCATAATGGCAAAAGGGTACTAGAGGAAACTCATGATGAAAACAAAAGTAATGTTAATCATGATTTCATAGGATCTAACATTAGATTGAAGAACCAACATATTCCAAAGATAGATATGAGGAAGTTTGATGGCAAGGATCCCATAACATTGATACTAGACATGGATAAATATTTTTATCTACATTATGTGAAACTCTTACAAAAGGTACATATTGCATCTTTATTTTTACAACCGAATCAATTTTTATGGTCTAAAGGGATTTGTTCTCATAAAAGACTTGTCACCTGGTCAATCTCCAAGGAGGAAATGATGGAACCTTATGAGGATACAAAGAGAAATACCTGCTTTAACTAATTGATAAATCTCAAACAAAAGGGTTCAATGGTAGGGCACACTGAGGACATCCAAAAATTGAATATAAGGGTAAATGAGATTCCAGAGAAGTAAAGTATTGATGTCTTCATATGGAATTTAAAGGATAACATTAAGCATCAAGTTTGTCTTTAGGAACCTGATTCATTGGTGAAGGCATTCAGATTGGAAAAATAAATTGAAAGAAAAATTATGGCAACAACAAATCCTACCACTCACAATTATAAAGATGGAAGTGTTGTTGTTACTAGCTTTCCACAACCTAAAAGGATGACACCACAACCATTGGAAGAAGAAAACCACCTTTGTTATAGTTGTGATAGAAAATACTCTAAAGGTCATAAGTGTGCTCAGAAGAAATTATTTTGCATTGGTTGTGAGGAGAAGGATGAAAAGGATCAAGAAATGTCAAAAGAAGAGCATATACACTAGGAAACAACCCCAGAGAAAGAAGAAATGAATCCAACCATATCTTGTAATGCACTGGTAAGAATTACCACTCCTCAAAATCTCAATATAAATGGACATCTCAATAAAAAAAAGGATAACCTCGCTTTCGCACAAAATCAAATGAAACAACAGATAGATCAACATAACAATGAAAGAGGTTTTGATATAGTCGACTGGGTATTTTTGCGACTACAACCATATAAACAAATGTCCCTCAAGCAAGTTAAGAAGGATAATAAATTATCAGCAAAGTACTATGGTCCTCACAAGGTGATGCAAAAGATTGGTACTATGGCATACAAATTGGAACTTCCTGCATCTTCCTGAGTGCCCCCAATTTTCCATGTTTCATGCTTAAAGAAAGTTATAGGTGTCAATCTCCCATTTCAAGCAATATTGTTGGAATTTGATGAGGAAGGAAAATTCATATTGGAACATGAAGAAGTCATAGAAATAAGAACATGACAACTATGAAATCGATCAATTTAAGAGTATCTCATAAAGTGGAAGAACTTACCTACTGAAGATTCCACATGGGAGCACAAGAATTTTATACAGAAGAATCTAGAACTACTCAAGCATTGAGGAAATTCGTTTTTGAAGGAAAGGGGCATGTTAGGTCCCTATACGACTAGTATAGCCCCTTATCATTATTAGTGCAACCCCCTTATTATATTTTTGTGCCCATGTAGTCCCCATGTTGTTATTATTGTGCCCCATAGAAGCCCACTATTATTATTGTTGTGCCCCTACAATAATATTGTCATGTAGGCTCTAATTATATTGGGAAAAATTAGACTCCTATATATAGAAATGAAGTATTGCCATTTGTATCATCTAGGAATTGTTCAATTGTGTAATGTAAAGGAGGTTTCCCCCTTGAAGAGGTTGAATTGTAAGTTGTTGATATATCTTTTCTATCTTTTTGTGAGTTGGTTTCATAACAATCTGCTTATGCTCACTTGTGATGGAGATCAACTTTAGTTTTTTCAATTGTTGCTTTAAATATTTGTACGTGTTCTTCTTGTTCAAAAATAATTTAAATGGATGGCCATGATTGTGTAACATTTGCATTGATATTGTGCCAAATGGTGTGTTTAGATTCTGCTAACATATGAATTATGAGGGATTGGTCCTCATACTTTTGAATCTATTGAATTAATTTAAAATTCTTTTGTACTGTGAGGTATGCATTGTCTTCTTTGATCTTGTTCTCCTCCATCTTGGTGAGTGTTCATGTTAATTTCTCCATTTCCTTATTTGTTAATGATAATTCTCCTAAATCTTTAGCTAGCTTTTATGAAGAATTTGAAGTTGATGCTTGTGTTGTTTGCTTTGTTGATGTACCTAATGTACTTATTGCTTCCAATTGCCCCTTTTGCTTCAAAAGTGCTTCCATGTCCCATTCAATTTTCTAGAATTTATCATTTTGTTGCACTGCTATTTTGAACACTTTTCTTTTCTCCATCTCGAGAATAGTTACTTCTTTGGGAGCTTAAGCTGATTTGTGAGGGATTGAATATCTGCATTTTTGTTATTGATTATTGTTATCACCCTAAGAAACTCCCCTAGGTTGTAGCTCTCAGATGCTCGAGAACATTACAAACTCAACAAAAATGTTGGAAATATGGTGGATGAATGAAAGAAATGCTGCATATTTCAAGCCAGATAACCACTTCCACTATGCTTAACCCTAGACATGGGTGAACACCCTCAGACTACAAGGCTTTAGACCACCAATTACTCACAATTTGAGGAAAATGTGATGATGGAGAATACTAATCACACCAGCAGATGCACAGGACCCTGTGGCTAGCTATAACCAGTAGAAGGTCTGCAAATCTATTTCTTAATACACAAACAGGATGACAGCTCTCTAGCATTAAGACAATAGAAACCTGCATACACCTTCAATAATACTAACTAGATTCTAACATAGAGGTGGGATGACAGCCCCTCTAATGCTAAACATCAAAAGAAAATGAAAGATGCATAACAGGCACAACCTAGAACAGAGAAGAAGAAGTGGAAAGTGAGCAATTAACAACAAAAGAAGATTGTATTAGCTGAAAATGAAGACCATATGTTGCAGGTATCACAGTAGCTACAGTTTCTAGAAATTGAAGCTTGCAACAAAATATCATTCATTAACCCTATTACACTCTGAGTTCTGGATATATATAGAGTTTGATTACAAAAATATCTGCTATCCTATCCGTGGAGGGGTCATAATAGACCACCAACCACATTAACTATTTGATAAAATTCTCTGCTACAATTTGTTGCTTGAATGAATACATTTGACATTTATTGGTACTTGGTTTTCATTTCTAAGTGGGTAGAATGTCCTATGGAAGAATGATCCATAACTGATAAATGTTCTGAACTGCTCGAGGAGTCTCCTTTTACTCTTCAACCATAATGCTCTTTGAATGCGGTCATTGAAATATTAACTGTGTAGAGTACTTGGTAGCTGCTTGCTTCATCTTTCGGGTGAATGATATAGGTTAGAGGTATGAAAACAACATGGAGGATGCATGGTGGGATGAGAATAAACAATAGCCGTCAGATCCCACAGATGGATGGTAGAAAATGAATTGGGGAAAACTATCAGGGAAAGTACGCAGAAACAAATGTGAGCCGTCGGATTGCGGTGGGGTAGATCCGATAGTTATCGGGAGTGGGAGTTGCATGAATATTAATGAGCGAAGGACGAACGAGTGGGAAATATGTGGTTTCCCCGCATCGCTTATTAGAGGTGGTGCTTTTTGTACATGGGGAAGCGATGCAACGGGTAGATGACACGCAGCGGATGGAACTAGTGGGAAACCACTTTTCCCGCGGGTTAATGTGTGGGCATATCTTAGTGGCAAGGGAAGCATATATCATTGGATTAGGGAAATGGTTGATCGGATGGTTGAAAACTGGCACGTGTGTTTTTTATTGATTTGACGAAAAAGGCTTATAGACTATGCACACGGTTATACGGGTTTTAAACTTAGTGCTCAGGGGCTTTGGGTGAAACAGGGGTAAGGGGGGTTATGGGAGTGTATAAAAATGATGGAGGGGGAGGAAAAGGACTGCTCCAGGCTTTTTGTAAGCATAACTAGCACTGCCCACCCTGTTCTTTAACCATCAAAATTGAAATCTATAACAGAGCTAACACTGACTCCTTCTGAGGATGAGATCCTCCCTGTGAGGTCTCAAGAACCTATAGATCAATGCCTTCCTGATGAAAACAAATTAGCAAAACTTCCTATGGTTCCATTTGGCATGGAGTCTGATAGCACCTACACTAAACTTCTAAAACAAAATATTTACAACTTTTAAGGCCAAAGACCTTAAATCACATAAATTTTCAGAAAATGCCCATTAGTCGGGCCATCAAAAACTGCTCTCCTCCCATAATTTTCAGTATGAAGGTGTTGTTCCCTTGAATCTAAGAAATGATGAAAGGCCCTGTCAAAAAAGCATCAAATTTCCCATGATTTCCTTTCTTTTCCTTTAGTGCATCCCATTTCAGGACCAATTCTCCGACCTGAAAATTATCTGACTTTGTCTTTCTGTCAAAAGCTTCCTTGATATTTTTCTGATGCACTGCAGCTTTTTCCACCAACTATTCTCTGATTTGATGTACCTATGCTAAGTTTGTGATTATTTTTGCCATGTATTCCTCCTCATTCTGCTCTGTTTGAAGGAACTTTTCCACAGGGAGAGTACGCTAAATTGGAAATACTGCCTCTGTGCCATACACTAGCTTAAATGGAGAATTCCCTGTGGATTTATTAATGATCACTTTATCAGCCCAAAGTGCATATTTGAACTTGGAATCCCAATTCTTTTTGTTGTCCTCCAACAGTTTCTTAATTATCCTTATCAAACTCTTGTTGGAAGATTCTGCTAGACCATTTCCTTGAGGATAGTATGAGGTGTAATGGACCAGTTTAATGCCCATTGAATTGCACATGTCCACCAATTCTTTGGCTCTAAAGGTTGCTACATTATCTGTGACTAATTTGTGTGGACAACCAAATCTAGTAAAGATATTCTCTGTTAAAAAAATTGTGACCACATTACGATCAGCATTCCTGGAAGGAACTGCTTCAATCCACTTAGTGAAATAATTTGTAGCTACTAATAATCCATCTATGCTAGCCACTGGAATGTGGATAGATTTCTCCAATGAAATCCAAGCCCCACTGCTGAAAAGGTCCTTTTGCAAATATTGGTTTTAAGGGCAGGGACTTCAATTGCTGTTTTCCTTCAAATCTTTGGCACTTGTCACAAGATTTAACAAATGAAAATACACCAAAAAATAAGGAGGGCCAATAATAACCAGCTCTCAAGATTTTGTGAGCTGTATTCTTCCAATAATGGTGCCCTCCACACATGCTGGAATGAAATTGTTGCATAAATTCTATTGACTGTTCTTTGTCCAGACATCTCAAATGCACTCCTGATGGATCCCTCCAATAGAGCATATTTTCATTGATGCAATATTTTGCTTCCATAAGCTTAATTGTTCTAGCATGACTTTGAGTATAGCTAGGAGGGATTTCTAGCTTTAGCAAAAATTTAATTATTTCAGAATACCAGTCACAAGAAGCTAGATTTTTGGCCACTCATTGCTTTCTCTCTGGTTTAGCTATTATTTCTTCTTCTGTTTGACCATTTTCTGAATTCAAGCACATAAGGTTTATGTCCAAAGTTCTGCAATTTTCTTCAGCTAACAACTTGGCAAGGCCCTGACCTCTTAAAAGCTTAGTGGGCTTCAACTCTATATTAAATTCAATCAACTTTGCAATCCATTTAGCCCTTCTTCCATCAGCATCAGGTTGTGTCAAGACATCTTTTATTGCAGCAGATGGCACATATGCAATTATCTTGGAATGCAGAATGTAAAATCTGAAAGCTTTTAAAGATTTGATAAGAGAATATGCTTGTTTTTCGATAATGTCATACCTTAGTTCAACATCCCTTGAATTCTTGCTGAAAAATGCTACTGGACATTGTAAACCTTCTTCATCTGCCTGCAATAAAACAACTGCAATGGTGTCTTCAGAGGCAAATGAGAATACATGGAACTCCTTGCTGTAATCTAGACTTATTAATGTGGGAGCTTCCATTATAGCCTTTTCGATGGAATAAAATGATTTTCTTGTTGCATTAGTCCATCTTGCCTCTGACCCTTTTCTCAACATGGAGGTAATATGCTTCACTAGTTCTGCAAAATTCAGTATAAACCTCCTCACAAAATTAATTTTTCCCAGAATGGATTGGATATCCTTCTTTGATCTTGGGACAGACAAAGTCTGTATGGCCTTTACCCTTTCTAGGTCAATTCGTACACCTGCAGCAGAGACAATATGTCCCAACAACTTTCCTTCTTCTAAAGCAAATTGTGATTTTTTAGGATTAACTGAGATCCCAAACCTTCTACACTTCAAAAACACTTTCTTTAAATGTTTTAAGTGATCATGATGGATGCTGGAGTATACTATTATGTTATCAAGGTAGATAAGGAAAAATTTATCCTTCTCTTCCACAAATGCTATATCCATAGCTCTCTGAAAGGTGGCTCCAGCATTCATCAATCGAAAAGGCATTTTGGCATACATAAAAGTGCCCCAAGGAGTGGTAAATGTTGTCTTCTCTTGATCATATGGGTGCACAACGATCTGATTAAATCCTGAAAATCCATCTATGAAAGACATCACTTTGGCTCCTGAGACCTTTTGTAGTAAATGCTCCATCTTGGGCAAGGGATAATTATCTTTCTTTGAGCACTTGTTTAAATTTTTGAAATCAAAACAAAGTTTGATTTCTCCACCTTTCTTCCTTACTACCACCAAGTTGGTTACCCATTTTGAATATCTAAGAGGTACTATTATCTTGGCAGCTAGCAATTTTTTTATTTCTTTTTCTATAAGAGGAAGGAGCATAGGATTTATTGGTCTCAGCTTCTGCTTGAAAGGAATAATATCTTTCTCTAGAGGGATTTTATGTTCTATTATGTTTTTATCATATGTTTTCAGGTCACTATATTCCCAAGCAAACACATCAGCAAATTGCTTCATTAATTTGTAGTATTTAGAACTTCGATCAGCAAACGGATGGGTGGACAAATTTATGTATCTAGGCTGACCTGGACTTCCTATATTGTGCTTACAGACTACATATTGGTTTTCTTTTTGGGCAGCCTTGTAAGGCACATCATTCTGGTCAAACAGTCTTTCTAAAGGAATCAGACCCTTAGGGATATAATTGTTGGGAAGTTGGACTATGCTATCTTTGCCAATTTTATTTCTAAGTTGTGCTTGGGGTTTTTATTCTAAAGCCTCATTCTCTTGGTCAATTTACATTTCAAAAAATTCATCAATGACTTGCAGAAACCTATTTATCTCATCATCATCATCAAAAACTTTCCAATGCTGGACATTATTAGGCAAGGATAGTCTGTATTTCATTTGGACTTCATAAACTAGTCAGGGAGGCATCGGAGGGATGAATAGACTAACAGAAACAACAAGGGAATCAACAAGCTGATTTTGGGTTCTAGGAATGTATGAAATACATAAATTGTCAAAGAAATATTTGAGTCTCCATACCTCATCTCTGTATGCTTTCAGCCTTAGGTACTTTGCTTAAAATGTTTTATTTACTTGTTGAATGATCAGATTAGCATCTCCAAACACCTTTATGTTCTTGATTCTTCTCTCTTTTGCTGCGTTCAAGCCTAATATCAGAACCTCATACTCTGCAATATTTTTTGTGACTTTAAAAGCCAACTTAAAAGACATCTGTGTGCTTTCTTGTTTTGGAGATACCAGCACCACCCCTGCTCCTGTAGTTTCCCTGGAACATGCTCCATCAAAGAACATCTCCCAAACTTGACTTCCTTGCTCTTCCTCGGCCTGAACTATGGGTTTTCTGATCTGGACTGAGGCCTTCTAAGATTCTTCTATTTGGAGTATACATGCTCCAAAATTAGTGTCCACAACATAAATAGGATGATTTGTAGGATTTTTCTCATCACTAATGATATATGATAGCTGTGCTTCTTTGTATAATCTCCTACTTTCTCCTCCAAAAATTGGGACAGTGGCATATGATAAATCATTCTGTAATGTCCCACCTAGTCTCTTAATCCATCCTCTAGACAACAACATGCCAAACTTAGGAGGGACATCTGCCATCACTATGTCCATCACCATGCTCTTCATGGGCAGTTGGGTTAGGGTAATGGCTAAATCTTTTATCAATCCCAAGCATTTGAATTTCCTTGAATCAAAAGAAAATAAATCATGATAAGGTCTAGTGATATCAAGGCCTAACTCTTCCATAACAACTTTTGGCATTAGATTGTGGCTAGCCCCTATGTCTAGCAGGCAGTTGTGGAGGACTTCATCATGAATGGTCAAGGAAACATAAAAATATGGAGAGTTATTATCAGCAGGCTTGGTCATTGGGCTAAGCACAACTGCAGGCCTATCATCTTGCAAATTCACAGAGTTAATGGAGGTTTGTGTGGCTTTCAGCTCAAGGGCTTCAAGGATAGGCTTTCTAAACACTTCAATCTTTACAAGTTCTAACAGAGGCACAAATATTTTCAATTTCTAAACTTTTGCTTCAAGACTAAAAAGGGAAGATGACTTGTCAAGACCTCTTACCTCTTGAACTAGAGCTTTGAGGATGAATGAGTCAGCTGTTGGGCCTTTCTGTCTGATATTCTATGACTCTGTTTGGAGAGTAGCTCTCTGGGCAAGGTTCTCCTTAACATTATTTGCATTTGACCTCAGGTTATACCTTTGCTGTTCACCAGTATACAAAACAACCTCTCTGTCCCACCTTTGACTGTTTGGTTCTTGCAGCAAAGCTTCTTCGTATTCAGTCAATGTCAAGAAGGCAACATTGCCTTTATCTTCCATGCAATGTATTCATCCTCATCTTCAATATGTTCCTCCTCCATGACTATATTTTGAAAAGGAGCTTTAACTTTATGTTCTCCATTTGGTTCTTTTCCCCTTTGCATTATTTGCAACTGTTCATTTTCTCTTCTAAATGGATTTGAATTTCTTGGAGAAAATGCGTTCTGCTGCCCTGTTTATCCTGAGTTCTGCTCAATCTTCGGCTTAGAAATTTCAGCAGCCAATGACTCTATCATTCTAGTCATTTTATCTAATTTAGGCTCTAAAGACAAGGCAAAGAAAGAAGAAGCCTCACCTCTCTATCTCCTTTTGTCAGCATGACTTTTAAGTTTTTCTACAGCTATAATATTAGATTCAACTTCTAGAGCTGCATCTTGCATGTCTGCTAGAGTAGCACATCTTCTTTCTCTCAATAACAAGCAAAAATCAGAGTCAAAAGCATTGGCATAAGTGAGTTTGGCTGAAGTGGGAGTTCGCTTTACCTTAGCTGGTATTTTACTATACATCCTATTAAATATTTTATTGAAATCAGGAAATGATTCTCCATTTTCTCTCTTCAAGTTAACAAACTCAGTATGGTAATACAACAGGTCCTTCTTATCTCCCCAGTGCTTTAAAAATTCTTCATCTAAAGCTTCAGTATCAGTAATAGATCTAGGGGACAATTCTCTGAACCATTTTCTGGCCTCACCATCAAGGCTCTGCACAAAAACTCTCATCCACACATCATTCTCACTTATATATAAGTTATTAGCATAGCTGTAAAAAGCTTCAAGGTGTTCTTCAGCTGTTATGCCATCTGTACCAGTGAACTTAGGCATATACTTTTGGTATTCTCCCACAGGCATGGCATTTAAAGGAACAGGCAAAACTAGGGGTCCATACCTAGCAGCAACAATCCTTTCCATCCTCATAGGTGCTCACTAGCCTGCCATGGCTGGGGTATGTGGAACGCTACTGGTAGATCGAATAGTGGGAAACAATGAAATGGATGACATAGAAACAAGAATATGATGGATTGTATGGGATACTATCTTTGGACTCAGATCCAAAGGGGAACTAAATACACGAGGAGTTGTATGAAAATTTGTAGGTGATTCTTCACTAGCAAAACAAGGTTCTAATTCTTCAAACTTTCTATTTTCAACTATAACATCCTCTTGCAGAGATATATAATATTTCTTAGGCTTACCTAATCCTAATGCTCCTTTCTGTAAAGTTTTCTTCGATTTGATAATCTTCTCAGGGTCAGGCACTGATTCAGCTGGTGATTTTTGAGGATTTCTTCGTGTATGTCTCACAAATTGAGCCAGGACTAGAACGTGGAGTTTCCAAAGGTTGGTCTTCCTCCCGTGGAGTTGCCGATAGATGATTACAACCAAAAATGTGCCCAGACCTTGTCTATCATCAAAATCTGGAACTGTGTTGTTTCCCAGGGAAGCTAAGCTTCAACCTTCAATCCCCAACAACGACACCAATTAATGTTATTAGCCCAAGAAACTCCCCTAGGCTGTATCTCGAAGATGCTCGGGAACATTACAACCTCAACAAAAATGTTGGAAATATGGTGGATGAATGAAATAAATGCTGCATATTTCAAGCCAAATAACCACTTCCACTATGCTTAACCCTAGACGTGGGTGAACACCCTCAGACTACAAGGCTTTAGACCACCAATTACTCACAGTTTGAGGAAAATGTGATGATGGAGAATATTGATCACACCAACAGATGCATAAGACCCTGTGATGGCAAACTGTAACCAGTAGAAGGTCTGCAAATATATTTCTTAATACATAGACAAGATGACAACTCTCTAGCATTAAGACAACAGAAACCTGCATACACCTTAAATAATACTAACTAGATTCTAACACAGAGGTGGGATGACAACCCCTCTAATGCTAAACATCAAAAGCAAATGAAAGATGTGTAACAGGCACAACCTAGAACAGAGAAGAAGAAGTGGAAAGTGAGCAATTAAGAGCAAAAGAAGCTTGCATTAACTGAAAATGAAGACCAGATGTTGCAGGTATCACAGTAGCTACAGTCTCCAGAAGTTAAAGCTTACAACAAAATATCATTCATCAACCCTATTACATTCTGAGTTCTGGATATATATATAGAGTTTGATTACAAAAATATCTGCTATCTTATCTGTGGAGGGGTCATAATGGACCACTAACCACATTAACTATTTGATAAAATTCTCCGCTACAATCTGCTGCTTGAATGAATACTTTTGACATTTACTGGTACTTGGGTGTCATTCCTGATTAGGTATAATGTCCTATGGAAGAATGATCCATAACTGATAAATGATGTGAACTGCTCGAGGAGTGTCCTTTTACTCTTCGGCCATAATGCTCTTTGAATGCGGTTGTTCAAATATTAACTGTGCACAGTACTTGGTAGCTGCTTGCTTCATCTCTGAGGTGAATGATACAGGTTAGAGGCACAAAAAGAACATGGAGGATGCATGACAGGATGAGAGTAAACAATAGCTGTCGGATCTCACAAATGGACGACAGAGATTGAATTGGGGAAAGCTATGGCGGAAAGTAGGCGGAAACAAATGTGAGTCGTCGGATTGCGATGGGGTAGATCCAAAGATTATCAGGAGTGGGAGTTGCGTGAATATTAATGAGCAAAGGATGAACGAGTGGGCGATACGCGGTTTCCCCGCACCGCTTTTTGGAGGTGGTTGTTTTTGTACATGGGGAACCAATGCAACAGGAAGACAACACGCGGCGGATGGAACTGGTGGGAAACCAATTTTCCCACCGGTTAATGTGTGGGCATATCTCGATGGCAAGGGAAGTGTATATCGTTGGATTAAGGTGACGGTTGATCGAACATCTAAAAACTGGTGCACATGTTTTTTATTGATTTGACGGAAAAATGCTTATAGGCTATGCGCGTGGTTATATGGGTTTTAAACTTAGTGCTTAGGGGCTTTGGGTAAAATAGGGGTAAGGGGGGTTATGGGAGTGTAGAAAAATGATGGAGGGGGAGGAAAAGGACTGTTGCAAGCTTTTTGTAAGCATAACTAGCACTGCCCAACCTGTTCTTTAACCATCAAATTTGAAATCTGTAGCAGAGCTAACAATTATATCCTTGCCTTCCTTGACATCACTAGGATCATATTCTAGTTTGTCAATTAAATCTTATAAATTTTTAGTCATGGTGTATTTGGCCAAGGAAGACATTCTTTCAATCTTCAGGTATCAGTGCATATTATTTAAAGAGGTGTGAAACTTAGAAGCAACCATGGATGAGCTAGTCACTGTTGAGTAAATCATCTCACCTACTTGCTTATGTGAATAAATTTGGTCTATTTCATGAACCTTGTTATCAATCCAAATTTTTTTAGAGTTGTTAGAGAAGGAAATGATAGAGGTAACCACAAGCCTACTTTGGAGATTAGGATCTAGCCTTACTAATGCTCAGAGAGGGCTCTCTCTTTATGATTTAACTTTATTTTAGTTAATTGATTTTAGGATATTTATAATTGTACTTGGGTTTTGATTTGGATTTGGTGGTGGGATCACTTAGATGAATAGAGGGATGTCTTTTAATAGTCAGCTATGGGGTCATCTGTCAAGCAAATAGGACTAGATCAAGCTCTAAAAACAATGTCTACAGGATAAGATAGTTAAGTTACTTCAGATCTCAAGGCTGGATGGTGAAGTGATTTTGAATCAGATCCGAGTAATTAAGGGTTCCTTAGGTCAGATTATGAAGAAAATGAAAGAGGTCAACCAGTATGGGAGAGAAATTAAGGATTCTCAAATCCTTATATTAGAGGAAAACATAGAAATGTTCAACTGTTCAAAACAGAGTGTACTTAAACAAATTCTAAGATAAATTTCCAATTAATTCATTCAAATTTAGATAATATTTAAGTCTGTGAAATACATAAGAAAATAACAAAATCTAACAAAGAAAATACTTCACTGCAATAGCTCAGCACATGAATCCTGTAATGCAATCTCTTTATTACTTGCTCCACTCCGCTGACTTGAAAAATTGGTACAATAACCCTTAGGTTCATGATCAAAATAAATATACAAATGTATAGCAATCCACACTAATACTTCGAATTATGAAATATTTATACAAAAATAAGTTACAAAATATCCCAAACTATCTTAGGAATTAATCTAGGAGAAAGAAATTTCTTCATGCAAGAAGATAGAGACAGATATTGAATTGTTATTTTCTGTCCCTGTTTATTAAGCCATGTTATCTTTAATATTTCATATTTTTCCTATCTCTCCTTTACTATTTGGTCTTCAAGCTGGATGTTCTCTTCACACTGACCTGTCAATTGATACACTTTCACTTGATATGCTTTCATTTGGCTGACCTCTCATTACCCTTTTATTATGCCCTTTAATATTACTGTACATTTTTACATTTTCACTGTGAGTTTCCACGGTAAGTCATTCAATTTATCCCATATTTTAGCATCTCTTAATTGAATATTTATCATTTTCCTATAAATCGCATCTACCTCCATGTACTTGGTAAAAGTAGGCTTATTCACAAAAAGGTGTCTTACCGCATGCTAGAGGTAAAACGAGTTCTCAAAAGTCTGGTATAGGATCTTGTTAGTAGGCATTCCCTTCATAGATGAAGTATTTACTTGATCTTTGGCCACTTCTTTTGTCTTTCTATTGTAGCAGTCATGTGGAATTAAGTTGTCATTTATTACTAAGGGATTTGGTAAACCATTTTGCCTCAAAACTTCAAATTTAAACATGAACATGTATATAGCTAGTTGCATGGTTTGGCACTTATCTTCAATGTTTAGCATTAAATTCCTCTTGGTGAGGAGCCTTTTTACTTCCAATATTGTACCTGTTCCATCAAGTATCTCTAATTCTTGTAATTCATACTTATTTTTGGAGTTGAGGAAGTGAATGATCCTTGCAGCTTCCTCTAGCATGTCTCCCAGTTCTGCTTTTACTCTCTGTATGGCTTATGTAGCCCATTTTACTAAGTCAATCTGTTAAAAAACTACCAAGAATCATGCTGGTAGTTGGTTCTTGGTAACCCTATTATAAAATCCATTGAAACCACCTCCCACTTGCATTCTAGAATGGCTAGTGGATTCAATATTCTCAGTAGATGTTGGTTCTCCACTTTCACTTGCTCGCACTCCACACATTTTGCTAAATAATTTGCTAGCTCCTTCTTCATACCCAACCAAAAAAAATGGTTCCTTAGGGATGTTATCATTTTCTGGTACCCCAGGTGACTAACATATGGTCTCTTGTGGTGTTCATCTAGAATCATTTGTTTTAGTACTGTCGTATTGGCAATATATAACCAGTTCTTATAAGAAATTAACCCTTCCATATTTAATGCATAACCAATAATTTGTTTTTGTTGCATTTTTTGCTGCATTACTTGGTACTGAGGGTCTTGTTTCACTGCTAGCTTCACATGTTCTTCAAAATATGTCTTGGAACTTCTCCCTACATTTGCTACTAAAAAATGAGTGTGTCCACTTAAAGCATCAATAATATTGTTTTCCTTTCCCTTAATATTCTTTATTTCAAATTCAAATTCACTAAGGGAGGCTAACGATATTTCGTGTCTCGCATTTAAATCAGGATGACTAAAGAAATACTTTAAGCTAAGATGGTCAGTTACTAACACAAATTTCTTCCCCAGTAAATAATGCCTCCACATTTTGAAGGCATGAATTACAACAACTAGTTCCATATCATATACATAATACTTTTGTTCATGTTTCTTTAACAACTAGTTCCATGTCATATACATAATACTTTTGCTCATGTTTCTTTAGTTTTTGTGACTCGTAATCTATGACATCATTTCCTTGTAGTAACACACCCCCTAATCCTTCTAAACAAGAATTTGTGCATACCATAAACTCCTTATTTGGATCTACTATCCTTAGAATAGGAGATGTAGTCAGAAGTTGCTTCAATTTTTTGAAGCTCTCTTGGAATTTTTCGATCCATTCAAAATTTTCTCCCTTCTTTTGTAGAGAGGTAATGGGGTAAGCAAGATTTGAAAATCCTTCCACAAATCTTCGGTAATACCCATAAATACCCATAAAGGAGAGAACCACTGATACATTTGTTGGTGTTGTCCAATTCAAAAAGGATTTAACATTTTCAAGGTCCACCTCTAATCCTTCTTTGGAGATGATATGTCCCAAATACTGAATTTTGAGTTTGTTAAACTCAAACATATTGTCTTTTGCATAAAGTTGATGCTCTATTAATGTTTTTAGCACCAACCTAAGATGTTCTTGGTGTTATTCTTCATTTATAGAATATACTAAAATATCATCAATGAAAACTGTTATCACCCTAAGAAACTCTCCTAGGTTGTATATCGGAGATGCTCGGGAACATTACAAACTCAACAAAAAAATGTTGGGAAATGGATGAATGGAAGGAATGATGCTTGTCCAAGCCAGAAAACCACTTCTATTGTGCTTGACCCCAGACATGGGTGAACACCCCCAGACTATAAGGCTTTTAACCACCAATTAGTCACAGTTTAAGGAAATGGTGATAATGGAGAAGACTGAACACACCAATAGACGCATAGGATCCTCTGATGGCCGGCTGCAACCAGTAAAGAGGTCTAAAAATATATTTCATAATGCTCAGATAGGATGAGAGCTCTCTGGCACTAAGACAACAAAAACATGCATACACATTTAGTGATACATACTAGATTCTAACACAGAGGCGGGATGACAACCCCTCTAATGCTAAACATCAAGAGCACATGAATAAATGCAATACAAGCACAACCTAGAACAGAGAAGAAGTGGAAAGTAAGCAATTAACAGCAAAATAAGCTTGTATTAGCTAAAAATGAAGACCAGATGCTGCAGGTATCACAGTAGTTACAGTCTCCAGAAGTTGAAACTTACATCAAAACCAAAACCATCAACCCCATTACATTCTGCCTTCTGGATACATATAGAGTTTGATTACAAAATATCTGCTATGCTATGCGTGGAGGTGTCTTAATGGACCACCAACCATATTTACAATTAGATATGGGTCTCTGATACAATCTGCTAATTTTAATGGACAAAATCCACTCTTTCTGGCGCTCTGCAATCCTGCTCGGGCAGATGAAGTAAATTATGGATGAAATTCCATGCCTGATAAATGCTTTTCACTGCTCGAGGTCATCCTTTTTTTCCTTCGGCCATTCTATCTTTAAATGCAGTTGGTGAGGAGTAATGGCGCAAAGTGCTAGATCTGTCCTTCTTCCTCCTTCGGGAGCACAAAATAGGTTAAAGACATAAAGACAGTAAGGTGGAGGCATGCACAGGGCGAGAATAAAAATGAATATAGATAACCACTGTTGGATCACAGAGATCAACAACGAAGACCACTAGCGGGGAGGAATCTAGAAGAAACAGGTGGAGATAAACAAGAGTCGTCAAATCAGGGAGCAACGGATCCAACGGTCCTCGCATGCGAAAGATGCACGGATGATATCGGGCGGTAAACGTACAAAGGGGCGCAATCGCAATATGGCATCGGAATATTGCAACGTGGAAGACAAGGGCAGAGACTTAACACACATGGCTGCGATATGCGATAGCGATCAGATCACATCGCAATATCACAGCGACGAAATACAAGGGCAGAGACTTAACACACATGGCTGCAATATGCGATAGCGATCAGATCGCATCGCAATATCGCAGCGGCAGAAGACAAGGGCACAAAGAGGTAGGGGCTAATGTACGATTGCGATCAGATCGCATCGCAAGGGAAAAAACGGAGGTAGCGGGGTGATAGGGAGTAAGCGAGGTGAAGGAGAACAAGGAAGAGGAGGGCCACAAGCTTTCTTTAAGTACAAACACACCACCAGACCTGAGTTATACCTGAGAACGATGAAGCTTGTAGCAGAGCTAACACTGGCTCCTTCTGGGGCTGAGATCCCCCCGTGAGGTCTTAAGAACTACAGACCAATGCTTGCATACAAAATCAGCTTAAAAAACATTTGCCTAGTATTCCATTGGGCATGGAGTCAAGTAAGCATTCAAATAGAAACCTATAAAAGAGCATAATTACAATCATTAAAGCCTAAAAACTTAAACTTCAAAAATTTCCCATTTGTTGGGCCACCAAAATTGTTGCCTATCAGCTGGTTCATCATAGATCAGTAGGACAGGATTTATTTGATCCTCCACCTCAAACAGTTTAGGAAATTCGAGCTCAACCGGTAGGAATGGATCAAATTTCACTTCCCTTCTGTGCATTTTCCTCCTTGGATGTTCTTCACAGGAGCCTTTATACACCTGCTGGATACCCAATGTTGTTGTGCACAAGTCTGTGGCTTTTGCAGCCTGCACTACTAATATGAAAAAGGTACCATTGAATTTTTGTGCAGGGGACACAGAAACAATCTCTGCTCCTAAACCTTTGTTTGAACAATCCTCATCCAAGGAGGAGTCCCATGACTATGCATTTTCTTCCTCTGTCACTTGATAAGTAGCCATTTCAATCTTTGTGAAGGCCTTCTAGTCAAGCATTAGAGTATGAAGATTGAGGTGATCAGTCCCAACCTTGGGCATTGAATTATTTCCTGCCTCAGTGTTCAAGGGGCAACTTAGAGGGATTGTCACTTGAGCAGATAAAGGGACAAAAGATGATGGAGAGCTTTCCTCTCCCTTTTTAATCACTGGACTGGGGATGCTAGCAAGTTGGCTAAATTGTAAATCTGCATAGCCAAAAGAAGATGAGCTGGCTTTAGCCTCAGATTCTTGGAGGAAGGGACCTACTACTAGCTACTTCTGCTGACAAGCTTGTTGCTCTGCAGGTACAACAAACTAATAAGCAGTGCTCTTGGATACTGCTTCTTCATATGCAACTCTAGTTAGGAAAGGGACACCTTCCAAACCATGTACCTCTTCCTCTTCTTCATACAACTCTTCTTTCATGACTGCATTCTGTAAGAGGGGCCTCACCCTTTGATCTTTGTTTGCATCCTAATTTCTCTGCAAAATATACAATTGCTCCTATGCTCCTCTATATGGATTTGGCTTTGGAAGATCAAAGGAACAAGGAGCTCTTCCTTCCTCAAAATACTGCTCAGCCTTTAGTCTGGAAACTTCAGAGGCCAAAAACTCAATCATCCTAGTCAATTCATCAATCTCGGGCTCTAAGGATGATGAGGATTCACGTCCGGGACTTCTGCTTTCATCATCACCTTCGAGTATTTCTGGAGTGATAATGTTTGCCTCTCCTTTGAAGGCTGCAGCTTGCATCTCAGCCAAATAAGTGCATCTTCTTTCTCTTAACAGCAGGTAGAACTGAGAATCGAAGGCATTAGCATAAGTGAGCATGGCAGAGGTAGGGGTGGGCTTTATTTCAAATTGCATTCTGTTGTACATATGATTGAATCTAATATTAAATTCAGATAACAGCTCACCATCTTCTCTTTGCAAGTTCCCAAATTCATCATGATAAAGGAGTAGATCTTTATTATTTCCCCATTGCTTTAAAAAACATCATCTAGGGCCTCAATATCTGCAATAGACCTACGGGTAAATCTCTAAACCATTTTCTAGCTTCCCCATCTATGCTCTGAACAAAAACCCTCATCCAGACATCCTCTTCACTGATATCTAGGTTATCAGCGTAACTATAAAAGGCTTCTAAATGCTATTCTACTGATATTTCTTCTGCACCAGTAAACTTTGGCATGAATTCTTGATAATCTCCTATAGGCAAGGCATGTAATGAGACAGGCAAGACCAGGGGTCCATACCTAGCAGCAACTATTCATTCTATCATTGTAAGAGCTTCTTGACTTTCCACGGCTGAGGTATACGAAAGGGATGCTGGTGGACTAAGTGGAATGAATCAATGAAAAGAATGACAACAACAGAGGAATACGATGGATAACATGGAAAGCTTCTTTCAGCTGAAGTTCGAAAGGGAAATGAATGAAGAAGGAGTTGAATGAATCTCTGAAGGAAATACTTCACTAATAGAGATACATGGGACTTTTTCAGCTTACCTGATCCTGATGCTCCTTCTACAATGTTTTCTTCTGCTTACGAACTTCTCAGGGTCATGCACTGGTTTAGCTAGTGACTTCTGAAGATTTTTTCGAGCATGCCTCATAGACTGCACCATAACTTCAATGTGGAGTCGCCAAAGGATGGCCTTCCTCTAGTGGAGTCACTAGACAGATGATTACAACCAGAATATGTGTTCAAACCTTGTCTGTCATCAAAGCTTGAAGCTATGTCATTCTCCCAGGGAAGCTGAGCTTTGATTCTCCTCTCCTCGACAACGACTCCAATTAATGTTATCACCCCAAGAAACTCTCCTAGGTTGTATATCGGAGATGCTTGGGAACATTACAAACTCAACAAACAATTGTTGGGAAAGGGATGAATGGAAGGAATGATGCTTGTCCAATCCAGATAACCACTTCTATTGTGCTTCACCCCAGACATGGGTGAACACCCCCAGACTACAAGGATTTTAACCACCAATTACTCACAGTTTAAGGAAAAGGTGATAATGGAGAAGACTGACCACACCAGCAGATGCACAGGACCCTGTGATGGCTGGCTGCAACCAGTAAAGAGGTCTGTAAATCTATTTCCTAATGCCTAGATAGGATGACAGCTCTCTAGCACTAAGACAACAGAAACAAGGATACACATTCAATGATACATACTACATTCTGACACAGAGGCACGATGACAGCCCCTCTAATGCTAAACATCAAGAGCACATGAATAAATGCAATACAGGCACAACCTAGAACAGAGAAGAAGTGGAAAGTAAGAAATTAACAGCAAAAGAAGCTTGTATTAGCTGAAAATGAAGACCAGACGCTACAGGTATCATAGTAGTTATAGTCTCCAGAAGTTGAACCTTACATCAAAACCAAAACTACCAACCCCATTACATTCTACATTCTGGATATATAAAGAGGTCAATTACAAAATATCTACTATGCTATGCATGGAGGTGTCTTAATGGACCACCAACCATATTTACAATTAGATATGGGTCTCTGATACAATCTGTTAATTTTAATGGACAAAATTTACTCTTTCTGGTGCTTCGAAATCCTGCTCAGGCAGATGAAGTAAATTATGGATGAAATTCCATGCCTAATAAATGCTTTTCACTGCTCGAGGTCATCCTTTTTTTCCTTTAGCCATTCTGTCTTTAAATGCAGTTGGTGAGGAGTAATGGCAAAAAGTGCTGGATCTAGCCTTCTTCCTCCTTCGAGAGCACAAAACAGGTTAAAGGCATAAAGACAGTAAGGTGGAGGCATGCACAGGGTGAGAAGCAAAATGAATATAGATAACCACCATTGGATCACAGCGATCAATGACAGAGACCGTTGGCAGGAGGAATCGAGAAGAAACAAGCAGAGATAAACAAGAGTCGTCAGATTAGGGAGCAACGAATCCAAAGGTCATCGCATGCGAAAGATGCATGGATGATATCGGGCGGTAAACATACAAAGGGGTACGATCACAATATCGCATCGGAATATCGCAACGCGGAAGACAAGGGCGGAGACTTAACACTCATGGTTGTGATATGTGATAGCGATCAGATCGCATTGCAATATCGTAGTGGCGGAAGACAAGGGCAGAGACTTAACACACATGGCTGTGATATGCAATAGCGATCAGATCGCATCACAATATCGTAGCAATGAAAGACAGGGGCGCAAAGAGGCAGGGGGGTAATGTGCGATTGCGATCAGATCTCATTGCAAGGGAAAAAACGGAGGCAGCGGGGTGATAGGGAGTAAGCGAGGTGAAGGAGAAGGAGGAAGAGGAGGGCCACAAGCTTTCTTTAAGTACAAACACACCACCAGACCCGAGTTATACCTTCCAATGCTGAAGCTTGTATCAGGGCTAACAAAAACTAATACAAATTGGTAAAGGTAGTTGTGAAGCACGTTGTTCATTAGACACATGAAATTTGCAAGTGCATTGGTGAGACCAAAAGGTAGCACCACAAATTCATAATGACCATAACAAGTTATAAAACTTGTTTTATGGATAGTTTCATCCTTTATGTATCACTGATGATAACTAGTTCACAAATCAATCTTTGAAAAAATGGTTTTCCCCCTTTATCAAACATTTCATCAATATTAGGTAGGCGATATCTATTTTTGATAGTTAATTTATTCATTTGATGATAATCAATGCACATTCAGAGTGCGTCGTTTTTATTTTTAACAAGAAGTATAGGTGACCCCAAGGTGAAACATTAGGTTTGATATAACCCTTATGAAATAGTTCCTATAATTTCATATTCAATTCTAACAGTTCCAATCTACTCATCCGACAGGGACAGTGCCTAGTACTAGATCAATCGTGAAATCTATGTCTCGATGTGGGGATAATCCTGGTATGTCTTTCGGAAACACATCTAGAAATTATTTAATGACTAGTAGGGAATCCAAACTTCCTATTTTGTTTATCTGATCATTGATTTCCACCTACACGAGGTACAATTGACATCCTTTTCGAGCACTTATTTTCAGCTGTAAGGAAGAAATTTTCCAAACAAACACTGGCTTTGGCTTTCCCCTAATTATCCTAGTGTGCCCATTATGATTAATAGGTGACTATTTTTTCTAGATAGTTTATAACAATTTCTTGTTTTTCTAGGCAATCCATGTCTATTAATAGGTCATAAGATCCTAAAGGAAGGACATTTAAATCTGCCACAGTGGAATACCCATTTAAATTCAAGATACATTGTTTTACATAACCATTTGCCTTCCTTTTGGTCTCAGTTTCTAACTCAACCAACCATGATGTTCTAAATTTTTTTGTTTCTAATTTACACTTTTCCATAATTTGGGGGTTGATGTAACTTGATCTAGCCCCCGATCAATTAAAATGGAGACACATTGGTTTAATGTACTACCTTCAATTTCTAGCATAGTAAACTAATGCTCTTCTTGTTGATCCTTCAATGTTGCATTGATTCCAGAAATATTTTGAGCCACATCATTCATTTTAGTTGCCCCATGGACACCCTCAATATTCTAGATGGACCTATGATTCTATGGGAAGTCCCTTAGCAAGTGTGGCTCTCCACAGCCCCAACATTTCAACAATTCTCTTTCCTTTACACTGTTGTGTTTTTTACTATTCTGTCATGTGGGTTTCCTTGGGTAACTTTCTTATTTTGATGATCCTTACCAGAATTATTGAGGTAGTAAGGTTTTTTTATTTTCATACCCCATCCCAACTTGGCATTTTCTTTAATTTTCCATGCTTTACCACTTTCACTTATAATCCAGAATTGCTAATAACATAGTCTAGCCTTCCTCACCACCTAATCAATAGTTTTCAGTTATGAAACTTAATTCTCTCCTTGTATGAAACTTCTAATTAGTTTAGGAACCATTGTATTTTGCATTTATCCTCTTTAAGGTATGGCACATACTTGAGCAGGTTTGTAAATGTAGCCACAAATTCATCAATAGACAATTGTCCCAACCCTAATTCATGAAATGCTTTGGCTCATTCATCATAGTAGTGCTCACTAAGATAGCATGACTTGAATTTCATTTGGAACTCTTCCCAAGAAACTATATTTTCTTCCAACAGGTGCACACTTTTCACCTCCTCCCACCATAGTGTAGCCTTTCCCTATAACTGGTAAATAGCGAGACATGCCTTTCAATTTGTATCATATTCATATACCTATAAATACTTAATCATGTTCAGAAACCATGCTTTTGCATAGTCCTCTCTTTCCCCATAAAAATTAGGGGATTTGATGTTCCTAGACTCCCCTTGTAATTACATTTTATTCTTTCACTTACGTGCTTTTGGGTTACCATGGTTCGACTCCTCTCCACTTTCATATTTTTTAGATTATGTTCCATTCCTTTTCCTCTTTAGTCACTCTATTTCTAAACTCTTGTGGCTGGATTTATTTGGTCCACTCTCTAATAATATTCTCTTTCTCTTCACTTTCTTTTATAAGCCACTCATTGCTATTCTGAAGCTGCATGATTTCTTGTTACGTATTTCTTACCGTATCCATAAACTTGGAAGGTAATGTAGTGCTACCTTCCACCAACACCATATAAAAACCTTCCCCACTGGCAATAGCTGGAGGAGTGTCTTCCATCATTGCACTATGTTCTACTTGAACCTAGCTTCCTACAAAACAAACAAACAATTATCAGGAATTTTCATTTACTACTAGTTATGTACATTCAATAACTAGTGGTGGTGCCTCTCTCAATCCTAGTGTTATAGCTCGAACTCTCATACCATTTTTCACATAGCAATGTCCATTAATTTCACACTCTTCCTACAATTAATTTGTTTTTTAGTTTATCCATTGTTATACTATGGAAATGATTTATCTAGTTAACGCAATCGGTATTTTCTCGATACTTGATCTTCTTCATTTCTATTCCAACTACTTCACTACCATTCTAATCATAAATAATTGTCTCGCACCTTTAATTTCCATCATCTTTATGAAAGAAGTGAGATTCTTGGTATGACTATTTATTGGGTGTGGGATCCCCCAATGGATGTTTTGGGGCTTAGAGCCCAGATTTTGGTCCAAGTTTGTAATTTCAATCTAAGACTCCGCATTTTGTGGGCGCGGAGTGTGTAGTTGTAAAAGAGTCATAGGGTTGTTCGCCCTTATTTTAATAATGTAATGTCAGATGTAGAAGATATACCCATGGTCCACAGACCATGGGATTTTATAAATAGAGCAATGCTCTAAGGAGTTAAGGCATCTCATGGAAGAATCAATCAATGGTGAAGAATTGAGTCATATCTGAAGTGTAAAGTCTAGTTTTGGGTCATACCATAGGTAAAGGCTCTACAGTTGAGTGTGCAAAGGCCTAGTATTCCACAGCTGAGTGTGTAGGGTGAGTCAAGTCTGTAATATATGGAAGTATTAATAAAGAGAAGTTTCTATCAATTTTGTGTGTTTATTTCTTGTTTGATGCATCTGTTATATTGGGTATGAATTTCACTTCTAATGCTTATATGATGCTAGAATATGTATAATTGTGTTGAGTAAGTGAACGCAAGTTAGAATATTTGTTTACGTGAAGATAATTAAGATATGTTAAGAAGATAAGTAAGACACTTAACATAGTTTAGGAGATACCACAGTTCCCTGCCTTAGCAGCACGAAAGGACATCAGCCCCTGGTTATGCTAGAATATGTATAATTGTGTTGAGTAAGTGAACGCAAGTTAGAATATCTGTTTACACGAAGATAATTAAGATATGTTAAGAAGATAAGTAAGACACTTAACATAGTTTAGGAGATACCACAGTTCGTTGCCTTAGCAGCACGAAAGGACATCAGCCCCTGGTTAGGGTTGCGGGAAGGCCAATTGTAACAGATCGTAAAGGTACTGAATGTTAAAACAGAGTATAAAGATACCTACAAGAAGGCAAGGTCTAGCTGGAATAACAAACATCACAGACATCTCAAGGGTGCAGAAACCTAGTTCCAACATCCCCCCATACTGCTTCGAGTGAGACTTTAGTCTGTGCTCCACAGGCTGATGCTGAAAGGGCTAGTAGTGTAGGGATTTGTTTGGCTAAGTAACTTCGAATCTGGGTCAAGCCCCCATAAGGCCACAAATGGTTCTGTTGCTGGGATCAGAATTTGCATGAGAGATGTGTGATGTCGTATTATTGGACTCCAACTAAGAAAGAAATCGAAGGTTGGTTGGACAGAAGAACTCACGAGTTTGTGACACACGAGAAAAGAAACCTGCAATTGTCAAAAGAAGAGTGGTTAGACAGCTACTTGTATATGGAGATCCATGAAATCTTCTTTGCATCCTTCCCTACTGAGCTAGATGAGTGGATCACAAAGCTAGCAGTAGCCAAGGAAGGAGGAAGCTTGACGGTCCTATTGTGTGGACCCAAGAGCTAGTGCAAAGAGTGGAAGCATCAGAGGATAAGATTGTGCACGCCATTGGCTCGATTGTATTATAGGACAATTTGTTATTGAGTTAGTGGTTGACACCTCAGTTAGCTAAAATGAGGAAGAGCGACACTTTCTCAAAGGACAGGGAGGTAAGTACATAAAGTATTTGAATACTTGGATTAAAATGTTGTTGTATGAAAAGTGGGTTATGTAGTTATCTTGATGTTGGGGCTACATGAAGTGGAAAGGTTTATAGGAATGAAGGAAATAAGGGTCCAGAGAATAGCCCCTTGATTTCACCTCCACGAGGAGATGAGGAAGAGCTCGCAATGGTGTCTCTACAAAGTGCCATTCATCTGATAAGATAAATAATTTTGTGAATACTAGCCCCACCCGCACCACTACTAGCTTCATTGCTATCACCTCCATCTTCACCTATACCAAACCCACCACCACCGCGATTCAGTATGGCCAACACATTGAAGTTGTCTATGTTCAAAGGTTTGGGAAATGAGGATCTGGATGAATTTTGGTTCATTGTAAGGGTTGTATGGGAAGTGCAAGGAGTTACAGATGACCATATAAAGAGAGCAACATTGGTTATCGATCTGTAGGATTATGCGTTGACCTAGTACATTAAGTACTCCAACGATAACCCAAATGTGAGAGTCGCAGATATCCAAACAATGCTTAATAGAGAATTTAGCAGGCCTAAGTATGAAGCATAATCAATCATGGGATTTAAAGAGATCATGATGTTACTAGGCGAGACTCCTTGGGAGATGGATTAGAGGCTGAAATGTATGATTCGTGAAGCCAATATGAATCTAACAAATGTACAACATCGTGAGTGGTTTGTAGCTTCGTTACTACCACATTTAAGGAGTGTGCTATCACAGCAAAAGATAACAACTCAAGTAAAGGCCTTAGAGATTGCGATACGGCTTCATGAGACCATGATGTAAGATCCCAACCTAGGAGTTCAATAAATCCACACACAACTAAAGAATCTGTCCCTTGAGATGCAGAGTTTGAAATAGGATATAATGGTTTGGGTAGAAGTGTGTAAAGAAGTATGGTGCATGAAATGCAAGAGTCAAGGTCATGAAAAGTACCACTACCCAGTTTTTACAAATTACCTCACAGGAGGAGGACCGATGCCTTTAAGGCCAAAAGCTCAAGTAGGACCTAGCATGACACCTGCTTTGTTGTGCACGCTCTGTCAAATAGCTAGAAAACATGCCATGGACAACTGCCACTTTTTACAGAAGTATACACAAAATTCGCAACATTTGTTTTGCAACTTTTGTAGGTTGGTGGGACATGATGAGCATACTTACAGAAGTTATGAGTTGATGACAGATAGAATGCCCACCTATAGGGTTTAGGAAGAAATGTAGCCCCTTGAATAGAATTCAGGAATAGCGTGGATAGGATTTCAGGGGTGCGAATGAGACCGAGGTGGAGGAGGACCTAGACGAGATTGCGGACAATTGATTTTCTACAATTGCAGAGGGCCAGGAGACTATGCCCATGATTGCACAAATCCAGCACGTCTGTCATACAAGTATTGCACATTGTTTGATCATGAAATAGAAGATTTTCCTATGTTGATAGCTAGGATATTCAACAAAGGAGCGCTACTGCCTCCCCCGACTTAGAACCTACAAATGATGAGCTCTGAGCCACGCGAGGAATATCCGAATGTAAAAATTGTGCTCTAAAGTGGAATAACGATGGGAGATGACAAACGAAAACAACCAGAAGAGAGTACTTGGGTTCACAAAGATCCAATGGAATAAGTTGAGATTGATTTGGAGCATGGTCAGGAAACCTTCATGGACGCTAAGAAGTGCTTCGCTAATGCCTCCATGATCAAAATGGATCTAACCTAGACTTCTAAGTCTAAAATGTTCCTCATAGAGGAAAATGAAAGTCAAAGGATGCTCTAGGAAATAATCTCATCGTAAAGATCTCTTCAATATGAATCTAATGCAATTTCAATGGGATAAAATGGACTTCAAATGAAGAAGTTATTGTAAAACGAAAATTGCCCATTATCGTTTGGAAAGGAGGCAATTTCTTATATAAATCAGACTTAAGAGAAATAAAGCCTTTCTATGGGAAATATCACATCGGAGATGTTGCCTTGCATTATTTCGAAAGGGAAGGACTTAAGCCAAAGGCATTAAGTGATTGCGATGGAGCTATATAAAGGTTGGACTTGAAATATTATATTCTGCAACCTAAATCCTTATCGGATCCGTAAGATTTATCAGATCAGAGCTTTGAAGGGATAAAGGTCCGGTGGCAGGAGATTGATATTGCGATAATGCGATGGAATATCGACCATCGGATCGAGGAGCAAATCAATGGTCGAGGTGCAATTAGTGGATCGGTGGATCAACAATTAGCAATATCGGTGATTGGCAATCGACACCGTAAAAGGAAAGACCCCTAGGGCTGTTGCGATTGTGACTAGTGATAAAAGGTAGACCCGATAAGTTTATAGAGTTGATTTCATAATATTTTAAATCTGGTTTATTCAGATTTTCTTTGTATTTCCCGTATATTGATGTTTTGACCTCCCGCCTATGTAATTGCGATATGCTCATTAAAGGCAGACCCGATAGAGTTTATAAGTGCGATTTCATAACTTTTGAAATCCTAATTTAGGAGATTTCTGTGCATTTCCCATGTATTGGGTTTTTTGGCCATATGCCTATTCGATTGTGATTCGCTATAGAATGGTAGACCCTATGGGTTTATACATATAATAATATATGTTTGAAATCCATCAAACACTCCATGATGTGTTTTTCATCATAATTCTTGTGTATTTCGTTATATTGGCTATTTTCGGAATTAAGACAGAGAAAGGCCGCCTGTGTATTTCCCACTATAAAAATGGCTTATGTTCATCTATGCCACGGTGTAAGCAGGCGTTTTGTAACAAGAATGTGTTATAAGAGCCACAAAGCCACAGAGCTAGAGCGCCAGAGGGCCAGTCGAAGAGGCAAAGCTAGGAAAAGAATGATTCCTCGTGATTGAAGGTTCAGAGGAACAACTGTGGAAGTTGTAGAGTCAGAAGGATTCTTCAAAATCCAGAGAGAACAATTGACAGAGGGAGCTGGAGTTTTGGGAGTCAGTTGGAGGTCAAGTGAAACCAGAAGCTCGTGAGAGCTGAGAGCCAGAAAGCCTGAGAGCTTCAGAGCCAGAGGGCTGAGCAGAGGCAGAGCCACCAGAGGTTGGAGGTAGAGCTAGATGGATAGAGCTAGATAGCTAGGAGAGCTAGAGACAGATGAGCCAGAGCATTGAGAGCTAGAGCTAGTTAGCTAAAGAGCCAGATCCATAGAGCTAGAGAGATCAAAGAAAACTTCTAAGAGCCATGGGCTATAATGAAGTTACAAAACAAGCTATTGCTATTGTCTGAAGTGTGTTGAAGATAGAAGAAGGCATTCTAGAGACAGTTAAGAGAATTATGAGGGAGTTGGTGCAAGTTAGAGCTCAAGATAACTCAGAGCGCTAATTGAAGGAGTCTAGTCCAGAGAAGCCTAGGTTTGTCTATAGAGTATGGATAGCCAGGGGTAAGATGGTATTCTAAACCCATAGGTTCAGTGTAAATGAATGGCGTTGAGTGTGGAACTTGTAAAAGAAAGATTATCATAATCCCAAAGAGCCTAGTTGAGTTGACTAGAGCTCACGGAGCCGTAACCCAGGAGATTTGGGTGAACTCCCAATTATATTGTTGTCCTATGTGTTTGTTGATTTGCTACTTTATTTACTGTTATATATGTTTTACATCAGCATAAGAAAATGTACATAAGCACTTGAATAGTCTAAAAGCAAACACAAGCATACACCTATTTTAAGCACTTTTAATTTTGCAACTATCAATAATAAGCATAGATCTGGGGAATACATAAGCATTGGAGTGGGAGAGGTTCTCGTAAGTTTGAAAAGAAGCCTTTAGTGCCCCATTTCAGATTAGGTGGTATCAGAGCAGGCAATATCAGATCAAGATGCTTGTTGGACTTGAAAGGTGTTCAAACAGCTAAATTCTTTCGGCAGTCAAGGATTGATTGTTTGATTGTTTGTAAACTGACTGTTGTTTGAGTTTGCAAGGGTGAAAGGAAAGTTGTTGTTAGCTAATTCGAGGATAGGTGTTATAGCTCCAAATCTCACTCTTGATGTTTGTGATGCTTCATTTATGACCTAGGGCAACCTCTCGTTCCAAACCTAGTCCAAATACTTTAAAAACAATGTTTTACTCCCTATATGTGACATTTCCTTGAGCTAAACGCGTGTGTACGTAGGTCTGTGCATACCCAACTTACGTATATGTCTTAAAACACTTTAAAAAAATTAAATCTCCTTAATTTCGGGTGGAGATCACAGGTTTTACTATTAATTACCTATTAGTGCCCGTGGCCCAACTGTTCCCAACGAATTCCCAACTAAAAAACTACTTTGGGAGAAGTATAAAAAGGCTTCAATGGGAGGGCCTAAGGAGGAGAGAAGAGAGAGAAAAATCGCTCTACTGAGATTATCCCTGATTAGGTATGAAGATCCTTGTGCTTCCAACACTTCCCCCCATTAGAGGAAACCCTTGTTTCCTTGAGCTCAGTTGTTATTTCACTAGTTGAGATATCTTGGTATTGAGTCATGTAAGGAGCCTTTTGAAGACTTGAGGTTGGATGGACCTGAAGGACGGTTCCACTTGAAGATAGCGAGAGGAATATTCAGGAGATATAATCCCTTACTGTATTTTAGTTCTCTGCAATAAAGAAACATTTGTCTTTTTCCCGCAATCAATCTTCTTCATGCTTATGATGTTAATGTTATGGTTTGCATATGAATAGTATTTTTAATTGTATAACTAACTACCTTTCAATATGTTATGAAGGTGATTTTTATATGATACTTGGTCCATATATTGTTGTGCTTCTTTTAATTGGTTGTTTTTCAAGTTTAAGGATCGAAAGGAACTCCAAGAGGGTTTGGACCCTGGCTAGATCGACCCAAACAAATGACCCCAGGTGCACCCCTATTCATGTAGTTTGCTTATTTAAGTATCATGGTTATATGGAATGCTTGTTTTTTACTATAGATAACACCCGCTCTACTAGGGTGTTGACCCAAAACCCTAGGGGACAATGTCCCTCAATAGAATTGGTGACTCCACTCGGGACAACAGTATTTTTGTTCCTAGTTTGGGTCAATTTAAGCCAATCAGAGCTCAACTTTTGATGTTCTTGTTGTAACTGAGTTCTCTGACCCTATAGGAACTCAGACTTTAAGTCTAAGCAGTTTCTTTAGACCCCTTTTTTGCTTTTTCTTGTGAACTTTCATATACGTAGTTTTGTTAGCTTACAGAAGCATATGTGCACGAGTTTCCCCATATGAACCCATGTATAGCAGGTTTCTTTGGGCTCAATCATGTATACACGCAGTTGTGCATTGACACAGTCGCGTATACCCTAATTTTCCAAGATTTTTGCAAATCTTTCTTCTTCAAAAAAATTGTTTCCTAGTCTGAGTGTTTCCTAAGCAGTGAAGTTTGTTTGTCAGTCAGTGTTTTTACAACAAGTGTATGATTTCGAATTCTCTCCAGTTGTGGGAAGTTGTGGTCTTGTTTTTTTTATTGCGAGCATCATCATTTGTGTTTGAGCACATGAGATTTCTCTGTGGAATATTGGTTGTTCTGGTCTTCTAGGACAGAAATATTGGTTTCAATATTTGTGACAAACTTTATCTTTGTGATCTCCTTGCTTTCTGTCAACTACATCTTGTAGCCATTTGCTTTTCTTGTCTTTTGAAATTTATTGAGTGACGATTTTGAAAGCTGTCTTTCTTGATCTTTTGATCATTGTCACCAAGCTCTTTTTTGTGGCTTTTTGGTCATCAAGAGCATCTTGAAACACCTATTTTGTTGAGTTTTCACCCATTTTGAGTTGATAACTTGCAACTTGTTTTGGTGCCTATTTTTCGGTCTCAAAATTTTCAATATTATTGAGAGCACTTTGAAAAGTTCTCTTTGTTTTTGCTTTTGAAGAAAACTTCTTGAAACTTGGTTTTTGATTTCTTTTTCCTTGTTTTGATTTGGTTTATTTTTGCAAGTGAAAGTGAATTTTGTTTGTCTTGAGATTTTATTTTAGTGTTTGGATGAAAATGAGCATTAGCAACTTGTATTTTATCTAAACATGTTAAGTGGCTATTGAAGAATATATAAACAAGTTACTTTCATTCTTTGCTTTAGGGTAGTCTTAAGTTTTTTGCATCAGCATATACTCATTGCATTAGGATAGTTTGTCCATATTTTTAGGGAATCCATAGTTTTTGTTAGTTTTTGTGAGTGTGAAGCTTGTTAAAAAGAAAAGAAAAGAGAAATTTATTGTTTTCTTAAAAGTTCCTTAGAACCTAGTAGAAATTTCTTTCATCGAAGAACGAAATGAGTGCATATGCATATAGTTTGGTTTTTATTAATTTTTTTTGCGTAAAAAACACCACAAGTTTCATTTCCGCTTATCCCTTGACTTAAGAACAACCCATTTAAAAACAAGCACTAATTAAAATATATTAGAACTTTTTTATATTGTCAATTTAGACACACCAACAGGTTTTAGGATATTTTGAGGCCTTGGATTAGGTGTGTGGAGAGAAAAATCTCCAAGGACATTTAAAATGTCAAAGATAGACGTCTGAATAATGAGTGCAAATCCAATAGCATTAGAGAGACGAGGAAAGCTTCGGATCTGGGAGTTAAGCACGAGGGTTTTTGAAAATAGGGAAGAGAGATACCCTCTCCTACTTGTCAGATCTAACCTCAAGACTATTCCGCCTAGCTTCTGACACAAGTTGGTAACCTTAGTTGCTTCTCTTGGGGATTTACATAGGTGGCTGTGGAGGGGAATCCCATGGCACTTGAGGTTGACGTTGTATTACTCTCAGTAGTACTTCTGGAGGGCACCCTTGTGAAGCTTGGGGGCTTGCACTGGCACAGGCTATTGTTAGGAGGTTAGCATAACTTCCTCTATTACCTTCGCTGGTAGGACTAGGCCATCATTATCCCATACTATCTTCGGAATGCCGCTTACTTCACTTTCCTGTATTTTGGTGTCCGGTCCTCATCACCCGAAGTGGAAATACTTGAAAGTTGTTTGATTGGCTGATATCTTCTAGGGACTTTTAGTGTGTGCTCTGTGCTCTTAGTTGGCCTAGCTTACATTTCTTCTTGAGTATTTAATTAGATATTAATAAAAAATTCAAATTACTTAGCTAACTGATCGCCTAGATGGTCTCAAAGACTTCGTGGTCTTTCACCACCAAGTTTAGAGACTTCTCCTAGAAGGTGTAGAGGTAATCCTGCCAGTGGGTCTCATCCCATGGTAGCCAATGCATCGGGGATTTATCCTCCCCTAGGGGGCATTAATGTTTAGAATAGGCTCGGTAATTCCACAGAACTAGAAAGGAACACCCCAGTGCCTTCTCGATTTCTCTTTCAATCAGAAGATAATATTGAGGTGGAAGAACTCCCAGAGTCATTCGTGGCTCTGAATTCTCCTGTACCTTCTAGTCATTTAGATGTATTACAATATGTTGGGACTCCGACAGATAGACCATTAAGTCCAAGTCATATTATGCACTTACCTTCAATGACCACCACTGGAAGCATGACTTCTACTACGAGTGCTACAACCATGCAGACTCCAACATCACTACAAGGGGGAGGGACTATTTCCATCCCCTTCGCATCTTTATTTGGGTCTTTTTCTAGCACATCCTTAGTTGGGTCTACCTCCATTCCTTCTGCGAGTGGAAATTCCCATGCCAATGCATCTACTTCTGGGTTTTTCCTATTTGGAAACCATTCACGGGGTATTCCATCAGTTCCATTTAGTGCCTTCACAACCATGATCAGTGGATTAGCTTCATTTTAGGGTTTTCCTTTTAGAAGTGGTCACATACCACATTCCAACACAACAATAGGATCTATGCCTTTCTCCTCTACAAGTCAAGGCAGTATTCCCTTTCAATGTTGGACTAATCTTGCAATTAGTGGCATAGAAACTTGGAATCCATTTTCTGTCCAACAAGGGAATAAGCTGTACTCCACAGTTAGCTTGTTTCGAAGTATTCCTCCCTTAGCATCACCCTGGAACCCTTATCATGGGATATCAACACCTTATAATCCCTTAGGAGGAAACTTCGTTGGTTATAGAGGTTTTTCGGCCAGAGTTGATCAAACTACAAGTTTTTCTTGATCACAAGGTTCGCCTTTTGGTTGAGATGGTTCTGTTGGTTACTTCAAGTAGCCTAGTGCCTTCCAAAATCTAGGCCAATCTTTTCAGAACTTTGGGAACTCCACCCAGTCTGGGTGGAATCCCCAAGGTCCTCATAGGCTTCCTTTTCTGGCAACATTGAATTTCCCAGGTCTCACGAAATTGACAAATGATCCTATCAGATACAATCTAGCCTAGCCTCTAATCCCAACCAAAATCCTTTCAGACATTCCAAAGTTCAAGGGGAAGAGTGGTGAAGACCCAGGTGACCATGTAACCACATTCCATTTGTGGTGCTCATCAAACTCCCTTACTCGGTTAGGTTGAGACTCTTTCAATGCACCTTAACTGGAAATGCAGGCAAGTGGTATATTGAGTTGCCAGGGGGTAGCTTTACATTGTTTACTGATTTGGCTAACATTTTCCTAAATCATTTTTAGTTGCTTTTCCGTTATGATGCCGGAACTAAACTTCTAGCCAATTTTTGTCAGGATATGACAACTCACATTTCTGATCATATTTAGGAATGGAGACAAAGAAAGAGGCTCATTAAAGCCAAAATTTCTCGAGAATACTGTCTCGAATGGTTTTTGAAATCATTACAACCTAAGATCTCTAAGGATGTCTTTCTGTCTAGAGTCTATTTTGAAGAGCAAGCTATTTTTAGGGCCCAACAGTTAGAATTGATTTACTCTTAGTCTGTGATTCTACAAAAAATCTTGCCAGATGCTCCCAGGACTAAGGTTGATTTAGCCAAGTTGATGTCAAGTCCCCATGTAGATGGTATCATTAGACCCATAGACACCAATGCAGTGAACCTGTTGAGCCAATTGCAGCAGTTATCTTTACAAACTGCTCTTGCCAATCAGGTCACGTCGTCTAACCCTTTGCCTTCTCAACCCTCTTCTGTTAACGTAGTCAATCTTCTAACCCCAAGGGAAATAAAAATTCCAATGGGAAAAATAAAGGACGAGGTAAGAAAAAGAGTGAAGATGGGAAAACTGACGCAAATAAACCTAACTATAATGCTGGTGGGGGTGGAAATGAGTCTAGAAAGAAAGTCAAGTTTCCATGCAAGCTATGCAATGGAGACCATTTAACTCATCTCTACCCAAAAATTCAAGACAATCAATGCTTTTTAGGACAGTAAGAGACTTCTAATTCTCAGGCTGTGTTACCAACCCTTTTCCCCAAGGGCAGCAGATGCTTGCTGGCATGAATTCAAATCCTGGTACCTCTGCTGGGGGCAACCAGGAAGGGGATAAATCATCAAATGTTTTCATGATGGGCTCTAACATCCATGTGGAAACTTGATCATGTGATTACAATGAATCTAAAACAACCAAGGACAAATCTGCTCCTAGAACTACCGACCTTTATATTGAGCGACCGTCTGTTGAGACTATACCTTGGATACCAAAAGGTTTTGCTAAACGTGTGACTATCAATCCTAATGCTAGGGCCACACATAATTAATCCATTGTTGAGGATCTAGCTCAGAGTCCATGCGCTATGTCTACTTTAGAGGTTCTCCAGTCGTGTCCATCTTAATGAAGCACTTTACTTTCTGTGATAGGGCCAGTTGATCGAAATAATGAATTACTGCTCACTTTCGACATGCTTAATGTCAAAAAGTGACTCCCTCATCATATGGCTTTTCAAATAAAGTATACCTATCGGAGAATTAACATTTTTTGAACCGTTATGGATGAGGGGGCTTCCACATGCGTCATGTCGATGTCATGTTGGAACCATTGGGTCGCCTTCATCTATTCCTTCACCTACCGTCCTGACAGCATTTGATTGGCATTATCACAAGCTGCATGGGATTATCCCTCCTTTCCCATATGTGTTGGGGGAAAGGTCATTAATAACAAAGTAGAAGTCCTCAATGCTAACCTAGACTACAATCTCCTCTTAGGAAGGAACTGGGTATATGAAATGCATGTCATTGTTTCGACTCTGTTTCGTGTCATTTGCTTTCCTCATGAGGGGAAAATTGTTAAGGTTGATCAATTGGATTATTCTCTAGTTGATCCTCCAACAACTTTGGACTCTATTGTTCCTTTAGTGGATAACCCTCGTCCGCCTACTAATAATCTAGGGGTTGGGATGTATTCCTCATTGATGGGTACATTTGATTTTTCCTCCCCTATTACTAGAATAAATGTCAGTTCATCATCCAAGGAGTCTTCACAGGAAGATTTCTTCCGAACTCATTATTTTTCAAACCCTTGGACCTTTCTTTCACCTAGGACCACATTACATAAAGGAAAATATGGTGGAATGACATTTCCTATGTCTGCAATAGAGCTTAGATATCAGTATATCGTCAACTTTGCATACAACCATTCTACTCCTTTCTCTGGAGAGGAGTTAGATGGTGATGTGGCCCCTACTTGGACCCTTGATTCTACCTCTGCTATGGACTACTTAGACATGGTTTTACCATCCGAGGAAGCAATTCTAGAAGTAATTATGGGTGTAGATCGACTGTGGGAAGACTTACACCATCGTTCATATTTTCTCCCTCCATTGCAAGAAGTAGAGTCTAGGTTCTCCAAGTTGTTGACTAGTGATGTTTGTACGGTATCAAATCCTTTGGCCCCATCACACTTTCATCCTGAAGGTAATATGGATTTCAAAAGTGATATCTATAAACATCTCTAGGAACCCTAACGTGATAGAGAATCTCTTCATCAGAGCCGAATGTTCCCCTGAAGAAATTTGAATTTACACCAACCTTTTCAAGGGGTTTTGAGATGTATTTGCTTGGTCTTATGAAGAAATGATCGATCAGAAGCTTTGGCTAATTAATCCTAGGAGTGCAACAGCTATTAAAGCTAAAATAGAGAAGCTTCTTAAGGCAAGTTTTATATACCTTGTTCCTCTTATAGATTGGGTGTCTAATCCAGTTCGTGTTGATAAAAAGCAAGGAACAATCTGAGTATGCATTGATTTTAGAGACCTAAAATTCAGCATAAAACGACTTTTATATGTGCCTGGAGTACCTTTGCAAACAAAAAGATTCCTTTTGGTCTTAAAAATACTGGAGCTACCTTCTAGTGGGCCATGTCATATGCTTTCCATGACATCAAATATATCATCAAAGCATACTTGGATGATTTAGCTACTCGTTCTCGAAAGAGAATTGATCATCCTAGTCACCTTGGATTGGTTTTTGAGTGATGTCATTTTTACAAGATTCGGTTGAATCCCGATAAGTGAGTTTTCGTGGTTGCATTAGATCAGTTATTAGGGTTCATTGTGTCAACTAAAGGGATTCGAGTTGATCCCTTCAAGGGAGAGGCAAAAATTTCGTTGCCTCCCCCATCAATTCAACAACTTTAAAGTCTTTAAGGGAAGGCTAATTTCTTAAGAAGGTTTATAGCAAATTATGCTGAGATCACTAAAGGGTTTATGCGTTTGCTATGAAAAGGAGTTCCAATTGTATGGGATGACTTTTCACAGTGGTCCTTTGATGCCTTGAAAAAGGAATTAGTCTCTGCCTCGCTTTTGAGTCCACTGGATTATGGTAGGGATTTCCTTTTATATCTCGCTACTACAGAATCAACCATAGGTATGGTTCTCGTTCAAGAAGATGATGTTCTCATCGAGCATGTGATTTATTACTTGAGCCAAGGCTTGGTAGGTCCTGAACTTTGCTATTCTCCTATTGAGAAGTTGGCCTTGGCAACTGTCCATGTTGTCCAGCGGCTCCACCATTATATTTAGTACGCAAAAATTTTGTCTTAGCGGTGGTTAATTTTTTTCAAATTTTCCTCAGTAGGTTAGTGATTGGGGGAAAATACAATCAATGGATTGTTATTTTGCAATAATTTGATCTCAAGTTCTTGTCCGCCAAGTCTAAGAACTCCATGGTTTTTGTGGAGTTAATTTCTGAGCTTCCTTATGGAGAGGATATTGTTTATGAGGAGATTTTTCCTAATGAACATCTAATCCTCATCTCTTCGCAAGACCACTGGTATGGAGATATCATTGTCTATCTCCAGACTTTGAAGTTTCCCTCTACTTTCTCTAAGGATGAACGTTGAAAATTATGTCACCTGGCTAAGAACTATGTTATTATTGGTGATACATTATATCACTGAGGGGTTGATTCAATCCTTAGGCATTGTTTAACCTTAGAGGAAGTAGAGTTAATGCTCAATGATTTCCATAATGGAGCTTGTGGTGGTCATCTTTCAGGGCTTGCTACAACCCAATGTATCTTGCGTGCCAACTACTTTTGGCCTTTGCTCTTCAAAGATTGTGTTGAAGCGGTCAAATGCTGTCACCCCTGTCAAGTTTATACTCGCAAGATGTGCACGCATCCAAATCCTCTTTTCCTTGTTGTCACTGTCAGTCCTTTTACTAAGTGGGGTATTGATTTTAAAACTTGTAATCCACCTTCAACAGTGAATCACAAGTGCGTTATCGTGGTCGTAGACTACTTTACGAAGTGGGTTGAGGCCATTCCCACTTATAAAAATGATAGTGAAACAACAACATTGTTTCTTTTCAACCAGATTATCTCAAGGTTTGGTATCCTGAGAGAGATTGTCACTAACCATGGAGGTCATTTCTAGAACCAACTAATGTCTGAACTAGCTCATAAATTGGGTTTTTGGCAAGAGCATTCATCTCCTTATTATCCTCAAGCCAATGGACAGGTCGAGGCTGTGAGCAAAACCCTCAAGATGATCTTGAAAAGGAGGATCGACCAAAAACGGTCTAATTGGCATCTTATGTTGTATCCAGCTCTTTTTGGGCATTCCAAACCTTGGTGAAGACTGCCACAGGTTTTACACCTTTTTAGTTAGTTTACAGGCTGGAATCCATATTTCCTGTTGAATTTTAAATTCCATCTATTAAGCTAGCTGTTGAGCTCCTTCCCGAGACCTCTAGTCTCAAAGAGTGTCTCTCGCATTTGGAACATCTAGATGAGCAGTGTTGAGATGTTGCCACAATTAATGAGGCTCATAAGAAAAGGGTTAAAACTCAGTATGATAAAGCTATCCATCCATGAGTCTTTTTTGAAGGCGACCTTGTCTTGGTCTACGACCAAGATAAGAATGCCTTGGGGGCAGGAAAATTAAAGCCTATGTGGTATGGTCCCTTTATAATTAAATGAGTTTTAGAAAAAGGGATGTATGAGTTAGTCGATTTTGAAGGGAACAGGTTGGCAGAGCCCTGAAATGTGCTCTACCTTAAGAAGTACTTTGCTTAGCAGTTAGGTGATGGCTTCTTTGTACATTTTGTATTTCTGTACATACCTCATTGGGAGTTTTTTGATATTAGCACTTTTTGATCTACTGTGGTAGGTGCTGATGGATGAATTGGTCTATTATGGATTCACTGATGGTGCTAGTCAGCACACTCGGAACCTCACTTCCGTAGCCTGGGTGATCTACTATCCAACTGATCAGTTGATGGTGTCAAAGGGAGTATACATTGGTCTCACATCAAATAATATGGCTGAGTATATTACCGTCATTAATTTACTATCTGAAGCTATTTCATATGGAATCGATTCATTGGTAGTCTATCTTGATTCGCAATTGATAATGTCACAATTGAATAACATTTATCGAGTGAGAGATCCATGTTTATATCGCTAGTATTTAAGAGTGAGGTTGTTGCAAATATCATTTACTTACATTAATTATTTGCACATTCCAAGATCTCATTATTGGTTAGCAGATTCTATCACTAATCAAGCATTAGACTGACACATCATTCATTCATCATCATAAAATAATCAAACATCAAAAAGTCGAAAAACTATATATATATATATATATATATATATATATATATATATATATATTATATATATATATATATATATATATATATAATATATATATATATATATATCATAAAATATCCCGAGTGTACATAAGTGTGTCCAAAAATAATATACAAAAATTAGGACTCAAATGCCCATAATCATGTCCAGTACATCTAATGCCCCGACTCAGGATGAGCGGCTAAGTATGCGACTACTACTTTAGCCGCATGCCTAAGAGTCCAAACCTAGTCTCGTGGCATGCCAACCATGTGATGCTGCATATCTATAGGGAGATCCTCCACAACCTCCATTGGTACCTGGTGAGTTAACCTCACCAGGTGCTGCTGAACTGTATGTAGGAGCCTCTCTATATGCACATCTGCCTCTTCGGCACCTTGGCCACAATGTCCATGCCATGGGAACCCATCTGGTCATACTAGCCCAATATCTGAGACATGATCATCATATTAGTCATCTGAACCCTATCAAAGATATTTTTCAAGTTCATTTGTATATTTGAAAAATCATAAAAATCATAAAATCATAAAATAAAAAGCTATTTGTTACCTATATCGCCCCATTTCGTGGCTGGTGGTAATGCTAGATCAGGATCTCCTAGGAAATCCAACACGGCATAAGGGTAATCATCTACTGTGATGATCTATTGCTCCAACCAGGAGAAGAAATCATCGTCGAGAGCAGTCCATGGTAGGTCCCCACTTGCCCATCTGTGGATCTCACGACTACTGATCGAAACTGGTACTCTATGGCGTAGTGCTAGGACCTTCTCAAAGAAGAAAGAGCACAAAATTGTTCCATAACCAAAGTTTTTGGTCTAGCCCTTCTTGATAGAAGTTAGCTGACTCTTCAGGTTAGTGAGAAGAGGAGTGCACTAGTCAAACACTATGGTGAGACAGTCTACCACCAAGCTCATGGCAAGCCGTGAAGCCTGGTGCAAGGAAGATGACCCATTCACTCTAGCTATAGTGAATAGGATGATCCTCAATGATAAACTCTCCATGTGCTTGATTGGAATTTGGCTTCCAATCTTTTCTAGATGATTCAGGAAATATATGTGCACATAGTCCTCGATAGAGAGGCTATCTTGTGATCGGCCCATGGAATGTACTACCTCTCCCCTTCGGGAAAGGCCTGTGATGAAATAGATGTCCTCAATTTCTATCTTCAGTGGCATTTGATCAATCATGAAGTAGTCATCCTCGATGCTCCAGTAGTGAATGAGCATTTCCAGCAAGTGAGTGTTTGCTTTCATATTTGGCATTTTGAAGAACTTTAGCAAATCAAATCCTCCTAAGGAATCCGAGGCCTATAGATCATTCATAACTTCATCATCTACTGTGGCATGCTCCCTTTCCCTCCAAGTAACTGGGATCCTGAAGAAAAAACAAGTTTAGACTGTTAGTTTTTTCTTTTGAAGTTTTAACAACTTATACTCAGGTCTGTTTCACACACAGTCACGTCTAGGGCCTGCATATATAGAGGTTGCATATAGCCAACTGGCGTATATGCCGCAACAATTTTTTTGACATAAATTCAATGATGAAACTTGAATTATATTTTTTAAAATCAATTACAAATGAATGCAAGATAAGTTTAAGGGTTACCTGGTGATTTTGGGGAGATTTGAATGGTCGAATTTGGCAAATGGCAAAGCTTGCTCCTTTTTCTTCACTCCTTTGCTCTAACCTCAAATGGTAAAATGGTGAGTCAAAAAACTATTTTATAAGCTTTGAAAATCTCAATTTTTTTTCAAAACTTGATTTTGTTTTGTCTCATGTAACTTTTAACTTGGAAGCTTGGAATGTCAAGCATGGTTTATTTTCAAGACATTTTGGAGGCTTTTTCAACAATTTCGAGACGATTCCATGACTGCAGACCCGTCATGGCAGGTATCGTTTTCTCACTAGAATATAGCTTATGGAAGCCATTTTCCATTGCATTATGCATACTAGCCTATATTTGTTGATACACTTGCCATAGGGTTAATCCCATCGTGTTATGGTTCATAAACCATCTTCACTCACTGATTTTTTTTAAATCATGGCACAATGGTAGAGCCATCCTTTTCATAGGCATTGTAGTTAGCACCTCATTGAAATTTATTGCCCATGCTACTTCAATTTGAGTAGGCTCGAGAGTCCTCTATAGCCCCGCCATGACTTATGTGATGAAGACTCATTCCTCTTTGCTTCTTCACTTCATTCTAGCCTTATACCCTAGAGGCTCCTTCATGTTGAGTTGTACCACTACATTGCATTTTGACCATCGGATCCTTTTGACCTTGAGCCAACTTCACTTGGACTCATGTTTAAGCCAAATTTTGACCATGATGTCTACAAAATCAAATTTGCATCCCCTTAACTTCTACAACTCGACACCCTATGACCCATGGAAGGAACATACATTTGAGTGCCTTTGACCAATTTTCGCCTCCATGCATTGAGCATAGGGTTGTTCCAATCCCAGGAACTAGATCATCTGCTTCATCAGACACTCATTCTTTCCACTATACTATAGAATTATTATATTTTTTTTCCAGCTTAAAGAAAAATACAAAAAAAAAACTATATATTCCAAAAAAAAGCAGGAACGAGACAATATTTCCATTTATTGTTGGTAGCTAGAGTCAGTCGTGTCACCCTTGAAAAAAGCACTCAAGAAAAAGTCTCCTCCACTTGGGTAGGATTTAGTTTGACTTAGGTAAGCCTTATCCTTGTTATTGAGTCAATTTGACCCCAATTGGTTATCTCTTCCAATCATATGGAGAGTTCGTCCGTGCCTCCTGCATGATAAACTTATACAGAGTCATAATATGTTGTCGCATGGTCATCATTGAGTCGTGCTTTTGTTCAAGGGAAGTTAGCCTAAGTTAGCCTCTTTTTAGTGTCTCTTGACTCATTTTTCAGTCGGCCATCCCCTGTTGTTAGTGTCTTTTCTATTATCACCTTAGTTATATTGGTCCTTTACTTGTGCTAGTTTGAGAAGGTCTACATTGACTTCTTGTCCTTATCAATGACGACATCTTGCTCTAAGGATAGACTTAGAGCCGCATCCTGGCCCTATTTTCATTATTGATAGGTCCCCTTGTGCTCAGCATCGATCAGTATCATGGGTCTTTGACTGAGTGGTCTCCCTTGTGTTCGACATCAGCTTACACTATCACACATTGGGATTCGTGCAATACCTTGGTATCCATTTGACCCTATTGGTAGATACCTTGACTCTGTGTCAGCTTTCATTATTGGTTGGTTCAGAGGGTTTCTATCATGCGCTAGCCACATCTTGTGTACACCAGAAACGTGCTTCGGTTGGGTTACTACATCTTTTTCATCTGATTCCTTCCACGTTATTGGCCTACAAGTTACACTTGTGCTAGATTGATGAAGGATATCTTAATTCCTTCCTTCTAGCAAATATTTCCCCATTGTTTATGACTCAATGCTCTGGGGAAAAGGTCTAGAGCCATTTAGAAGTACCTTGGGGTTTGTAGTCGTCAGTGGCAGATCCTTCGTTATTGACAGTGGGAAACCATCATTGTCTCTTCATCGATAGATTCTTACAGGTGTTTGACTCCAGATCATCTATTCACACTTGTTAGATTGAACATTCTTAGCGCTCCAGGTAGCTGAAAGGAGGTGCGGGACTATAAACTACTCTACCTGGGAGCTGCATAATGTCAGGAGACTATAAACATGGTTGCGCTCCCTCGGGAGATGCTCTATCTTTTGCAAGATGAAGTCACTATAGAACTACAAGCCAGGGAGGGTCACGTGATAGAGGTAATGAGCGAGCAGTGCATCAACATTGGGTTGTTGAGGCTGTAGCGCAATGAGGCAGTGGCGCAGAATAGATAGATAGTGTAGGTTGCGGAGGAATCCTACCAGATGGTCCCGAAGTTGGCTATCCAAGTAGAGGAACCGGTGGAGGTGAGCGTACGTAAGTTAGCAGTAGGGGTGTGCGAAGCAAGAGAAGAAATGGCTAGGGTTTAGCTAGACATGAACCTTTAGATAATAGAATTATAGTTCAAGGTGTAGCATTCAACTCCTCCAGAGGTTAGAGAACAACACACCATCATGATCACAACGATAATGGAGGCAGTTGACAGAGCAGTGACAGATTACATGAAGTTGTTCAAGCAGTCCTTTAAGGTCCTCACCACCTTGTAGGAGGACCTGAACATAGAGCGCCTAGATGTTGGGAGTGGAGCCTGATTATCTTTTTTATTTAAAGGTATCATAAAATTGGACCTCAGTTCATAATGGGGTGGCAACATCGCCCGTAAAATATTCGCTCCAGGGGGGTTCCAAGAGGCAGCGCCCCTAAAGCTAAAAATATATGTAAAATTTCCTTGTAAAATGTTGTAATTTTGCAGTCAATCTGGGTTGTTCATTAGGCAAAGATCTGATGGTAGAAGTAATGTTTAATTTATGGTTTTTTTCCTTAGAAGGCAACCCCTCACTATATATGAGGGAATTGTATTGCATATATGTAGATCTGTATTCTGAGTGAGGAAGAGAGAGGAGATTGAGAGCGAAGAGGGAATTACAGAAAATCTGTTGTAGGTTGTATCTCTTCAATTTGCTAGATAATATAAAAGGAAGGACTGGTTGTTTCTTTGTGGACATAGCCTGAAATCGGTGAACCATGTATATCTGTGTCTCTCTTGCTTTGTGTGTTTTCCCTGTTTATATTTCTACAATATTTTATCTGTTCCATTGCTCTGTAATATATAATTTTCTAACACTAGAGATAGAGGCACGTGAGCTAAAACAGAGATACGATGAGGTAAAAGGGACTGCGCAAACAGTTTCCCTTACACAGAGGCTTGTAAGGATGCAGCAGGAAAAGGCGCTCAAGGAGCAGGTGGATGCTACTCGGCATAAAGAGGTAGTTTTGAGAGCATGCCTACAATCGTGGATTGATGAGGCATATACAATTACAACCTCCATTGAAACAAAGCTCACGTAGCTGCAAGAAACTCAGGAAAGGGTTCGGGAAACAGTTCAATGAGAATAGTCAGTGAACAACGCATAAAAGAAGTTCAACAGGTAGTTGCTCAATGTGCTACCAAACTTGCATCAACCTAATTAGAGTTGGGAGGTCTTCATGTAGAGATATTCGCACCTACAGAGTGACTCGAGGGTGAGTCATGATGTTTGTGTTGGGGTCCTATTGGGTGTTGGATCCCCTAAGGGAAGTTTTGGGGCTTAGAGCCCAAATTTTGGTCCAAGTTTTTATTTCAATTTAAATACTCTACATTTTGTGGAAGCAGAGCACATAGTTGTAAAAGAGTCTTAAGGTTCTCTGCCCTTATTTTAATACTGTAATGTCAGTAGTAAAAGATCTACCCATGATCCATGGACCATGGGATTGTATAAATAAAGTGAGGCTCTAAGTAGTTAAGGCATCTCATGGAAGAATCAATCAATGGTGAAGAATTGAGTCATATCTGAAGTGTAAAGTCCAGTTTTGGGTCATAGCATAGGTAGAGGCTTTGCAGCTAAGTGCGCAGAGGCCTAGTATTCCACAGTTGAGTGTGCGGACCCCTACAGCTGAGCGCGTAGGGTGAGTCAAGTCTGTAATATCTGAAAGTATTAATAAAGAGAAGTTTCTATCAATTATGCATCTTCATTTCCTATTTTATGCATCTATTATATTGGGTATGAAATTTACATCTAATGCTTATATGATGCATGAATATGTATAATTGTGTTGAGTAAGTGAACACAAGTTAGAATATATGTTTACGTGAAGATAATTAAGATCTATTAAGAAGATAAGTAAGACACTTTGGTAGTTTAGGAGATATCGCAATTTGCTACCTTAGTAGTGCGAAAGGACTTCAACCCCTGGTTATGGCTGCACGAAGGTCGATTGTAACAGATGGTGAAGATACTGAAGGTTAAAATAGAGCACGAAGCAACCTACACGAAGGCAAGATCTAGTTGGAATAAACCGACATCACACACATCTTAAGGGTATGGAAACTTGGTTCCAGCAACCCCCCACACTGCTTCGAGTGAGACTTCAGTCCACACTCCATGGGTTGATACCGAAAGGGCCAGTAATGTAGGGATTTGTTTGGCTAAATAACTCTAAACCTGGTTAGGCCCCCATAAGCCAACAATATTTTTAGTGTTCAATCATAATGTGTTGTTTATGGTCACAGTCCCACTTGTTGTAATATCATTATAAACATTGAGGATATGGAACCTAGCAATTGTAAAAGGGTTCCTTGTAAATATTTCTTGATACAGACAATTTAATACCCCACCCCTGTCCACTTATTTATTTTTCACTAACCCTATGCTCTTCTCCCTTTATTTTGTTTTTACCCTTATTTATATTCATGCACCATCCATGTTATGTCATTACCCCTTCTTCTAAGTTCATATGGAATTATTCTAATTCATCCTAACATTGTCTCTTTTGGAGATCTGGTGACAATGGTTTCCTTGCATGACCTATCTCTTATCTATCTCCACTATGCATCCTAGACCACCTGATGCGGTACCTCGGCACTACATCTTCCCTTTTTCTGAGGAGATGAGCCATATATAGTCTAGATTGATGGCATCACATCCACAACATACATTTTCTTGGGAAGCTCTAACCTCTAGTGTTAGCTGCCATTCACCCATTTGGTTTATGGTTTCACTGTGCAAGAGGGAAGGTTTAGCATTATGGCCCTTTATTGATGCTCTCTATTGTGTAACCATTGAAATACTCTATCTAGTCACAGGATTTTATCCCGAAAGAGATTTTAGTACCGCCCTAACCTTTCATTTCCATTCCTCCCTTCATGATAGAATGGTCACTACATTGGGAACTAAGGTAGTATATATCTTACTCTCCCTTAACTAAGTAATTCAGCTGCAAATTTTGGGCCTATGATGTTTTTATTCTACTCTATCTTGTTTTCAATTCTAACTTTTTTATGTTCCTCTGTTATCATGTATGTACAGGACTAGACCTTGGGTCATCCAAAGGTTGGCACAAAACTCTAACCTTCCAGCATGAACACGTCTCGTCATCTTGTGCTCATAGTAAGAAGCTTCCCTCTTATCAAAGAGTTTTTCATCTAAGTTTTTGTCCTAGAAGCCCTCACACTCTTACAAAATTGCATCTATTTCCTGTCAGTTTATCTTCCAAACACTGTCTCAAAATATGTAGTCTCTTTCATTGATGCCCATGTTTTAGGTATGGATATTCCCTTCTCGCATTCCCTTCTTGTTGGGCTATGTTATATTCTTTCCACGACTAGCCCATGTAGTTAACCGAGGGATTAGAAGGGGGGCAGAGCCCCCACTTCATTGTACCAATTGTGTAGTGGGGGGAAGTCATAGTGAGTTTGAGGGATGCAAGTAACCCCACTCTATGTCAACCCTATATTAGGTTGGGCAGACCTGCTTATGGTTTTTTGCATGATTTTTCACACATGGTCTTTGGCATGATAGTTTTTGGTCCATGGTATTGGATGCTTCGACATGTACAAATATGTATTGTAACATTGAAAGGAACATAATGAAAAATCAAGCTAGCAGTCCCAGTTTTGGGATCCAAGGGAAAATCTTTGTGTATCTGTGTTTTAGAATTTGTACGTAGGTAATTTTTGTACGGGGTTAAAACCTACATTTGGTATCAGAGCTATTTTTGCTTCAAGGGGATGCCTTTGTTGCTGAGGGGTTTTGCTCGAGCATGTGGTAGATGCTATTTAGTGCGAGATCTATGAGATCGATTCTCATGGAGAAAGAAGATGGTGAGCAGTGGAAAGATAAAGATCGAAAAATTTAATGGTCGGAGTTTTGAGTTGTGAAAACTCAACATGGAGGATTTGTTGGTGGATAAATATTAGTGGATCATGGTAGATCTAGGTACTAAACCAATGGCAGTGGCCAATAAAGAATGGAAGAAGTGCATAAGTGCATCAGTTTGTTGCCTTCTCTAACAGATTCGTGGGATAGTCTGGTTATTGCAATAGGTAGCAATACAACTACCTTGCAGTTTGATGAAATAGTCTCATCCTTGCTTACGGAGGAGATGAGATGGAAAAATGTGGAGAGCCAGAATGGTGATGCCTTTTCTGTATGAGGATGGTCCCAGAACAAAAACAAAAATAAGTCATCGAATGGGAGATCTAAATATAGAGGGAGATCTAAATCTCCAAGAAAACATGTAAAGGTGGTGTGCTGGAAATGCAGAAAGGAAGGGCAGTACAAAAGGGACTGTAAATCTAAATCTCCTGGTAAAGGAAAGGGATCTGATGATGCTCCTTCTATAGAGGTGAAAACCACCTAAAATGAAGGTGGGGATGTGTATTTGGCTTCAAAAAGTACACATGTAGATCATGAGGCATGGTTGATTGACTCAAGTGCATCCTTTCACTTCACTCCCCATAAAGAGTGGTTCTGCGAGTATAAGAAATATGATGGTGGTGAAGTCTTCTTGGGGGATGACAAGAAGGTTAGAATCATTGGTCATGGAAAAGTAAAGTTGAAGTTGCAAGGTGGAAGGGTTAAAACACTTCCGGGTGCTCTGCATATTCTTGCATTAGCCAGAAATTTGATTTCTGTAAGCAGGTTGGATGATGCAGGTGTAAAAATAGTTTTCGAGAAGGATACTTGCAAGATGGTTTAGGGGGAACTAGTATTGATGTGGGGAGTTCAAATTGGAACTCTGTACAAGCTGCAACATAGCACTGTTGTTGATGGGTGCAACAGTTTCATGGTTCCTGACAGTGGAGCAGAAAATCTAGTGGTCTCTAGAGAGAAGACCATGTTGTGGCATCAAAGGCTTGGACATATTGGAGAGAAGGGCCTTCAAATAATTCATGGTAAAGGTATGGTAGAACGTATGAGTAAGAGCTCTTTGGGTTTTGATTTATGTGATAATTGTGTATATGGAAAGCAAAATCGGGTGAGTTTCCCCTCTGGTGGTAAGAGGGCGAAACAAATATTAGAGCTTCTGCATAGTGATGTGTTTAGACCTGTGAAGGTTCCATCACTGGGTAAGTCTATGTACTATTTATAATTATTACATAAATTATCAAGGAATATATGGATATAGTTCTTTAAGAATAAATCTGAAGTCTTTAATAGGTTTAAAGAATTTAAGACTGGTGGAAAACCAGACAGAGAAGAAGATAAAGGTGCTGAGGACAGATAATGGTGGATATTTTTGCAGCACAGAAATTGAAGAATTATGTGAGGAGTGTGGTATAGCATAGCAGAAGACTACTCCATATACACCTCAACAAAATGGAGTTGCAAAAAGAATGAACAATAGGTTGATGGAAATGGCAAAAGGCATGCTCAGTGGTGCCAGGTTAGGATAGGAATTCTAGGTAGAGGCGGTGGAGACATGTTACCTAGTCAACCGATCACCTTCATCATCATTGGAGGATAAGACTCCACAAGGGGTATGGACTGGTAAGAAACCCTCTCTTTCACATCTGATGGTATTTTGATGTGATGCATATGTACATGTCCCAAAGGAGAAACAAACCAAGTTGGATAGTAAATCTAAGAAGTGCATCTTTATTGGGTATAAGGATGGTTTAAATGGTTATAAGCTTTGGAACCAAGTAACAAGGAAGGTTGTGTACAACCAAGATTTGGTTTTTAGAGAAGTGAAAGATGTTATTAAGCATGAATTCCAACCAAAGGAACCTGGGAAGATAGAGTTTGAGCTAAAGGAGGAAGAATCAGAATTTATAGCAGAGGAGGAATCAAAAGATGAAGAGCCACAAACTCCTGGTGTGAGAAGATCAGTTTGAGAAAGAATGAAGCCAGAAAGGTATATTCCATATGCTTTATGTTCATATTTTTCTTTATCTATTACTAATGATGATCCTAGAACTGTGAAGGAAGCGGTATATTCAGAGGATGGAAAACTCTAGAAAGAGGCCATGGTTGATGAAATGGCATCTTTTCACAAAAGTGAGGCTTGGGATCTGGTGAAGTTGCTAGCTGGAAGGAAACCCATTGGCAACAAATGGGTGTTCAAGAAGGAGACAAATGCAGAAGGAAAGGTGGAGAAATAAAAAGCTCGGTTGGTAGTAAAAGGTTATTCCCCAGTACCAGGAATTGATTTCAGTGATATTTTTTCTCTTGTTGCCAAGGTAACTTCTATTAGATTACTTTTATCTGTTGCTACTGCTTTTGATTTTGAGGAAGAATAAATGGATGTGAAGACAACATTTCTTCAGGGGGATCTGCAAGAGGATATCTACATGAAGAAACCTGAAGGCTTTGCGGTGAAGGTAAGAAAGAACTAGTATGCAAGTTAAAGAAGTCTCTGTATGGGTTAAAACAGTCACCAAGGATGTGGTATCATAAATTTGATACATTTATATGGGGACTTGGCTTCACTAGAAGCAAAGCATATCACTGTGTGTAATTCAAAGTAATTGGTGACGTTGTTATTTATCTGGTCCTGTATGTGGATAATATGTTACTGATTGGAAATGACAAAGAAATTCTCCAGGATTTGAAGACCCATTTGTCCTTGAAATTCGACATGAAAGATCTTGGTGCTACAAACTATATTTTAGGCATGGATATTAAAAGAGACTAGACAAGGAGGAAGCTCTACTTAAACCAGAGGAAGTATGTTGAGATAATATTGTAGAGGTTTAATATGTAGGATAGTAAATCGGTCAAGGTTCCTATTCCTATAGGTGTAATGTTATTTGTTGAACAGTGTCCCAAGACACAAGAAGAGGAAGAGGACATGTCCTCTGTTCCATATGCAAGTGTAGTCGGTAGCTTGATGAATGTGATGGTCTGTACTAGACCAAAAATTACACATGCAGTAGGAGTATTGAGCAGGTTTATGTCAAAACTAGGGAATGAGCACTAGACATCAGTGAAGGGGGTTTTTAGGTATTTGCATGGCATTAGTGATTATGGCTTTTGCTACCAGGGAAGACCAGCATTGGATAGAGTGTTGGATATTGGTGGCTTTGTTGATGCAGACTGGGCTAGAGATCTGGATCAGAGAAGATCTATAATTGGGTATGTGTTTAATCTATTTGGAGGTGCAGTTAGTTGGGTGAGTAAGAAACAATATGTAGTGGCACTATGAACTACAAAGGTAGAATACATGGCAACCACTCATGCAAAAAAGGAAGCAATTTTGTTGCAGAGATTGTGTTCTAGTATGGGGTTAGTATAGGGAGCTATATGGATAGACTGTGATAGCCAAAGTGCAATTTTCTTGGCAAATAACCCTACGTATAATTCAAGGACAAAGCACATTTATGTTTAGTATCACTTTGTGAGGGATACGATAGAAGACAAAAAGGTGTTGCTAGTAAAGGTGGACAATTTGAAGAACACTATAGATGCATTGAAAAAATCTATGAGCTTTGATAAGTTCTCTTGGTGTAGAGAAAAAATGGGCATTGCAGGGCTGGATAAATGACTAAGCTCTCTTGTGGCCCCCCATGGAAAGAAAACAACAAGTGGGAGAATGTTGGGCTATGTTATATTCTTTCCACTACTAGCCCATGTAGTTAACCAAAGGGTTAGAAGGGGAGCAGAGCCCCATATTCATTGCGCCGATTGCATAGTAGGGGGGCCTCACAAGGGGTTTAAGGGGTGCAGGTAAACCCGCTCTATGGGGTTTGAGGCAGCGCCCTAGAAAAAAAAAATTTTGCTCCCTATATTACATTGGGTAGACCTACCTATGGTTTTGTGCATGATATTTCGCACATGTTTTTTGGACGAAATGGTTTCTGGTCCATGGTTTTGGACGTGATGGTTTTCGATCCATGATATTGGATGCTTTGGCATGTATAAATATGTATTGTAACATTGAAAAAAACATAATGAAAAATCAAGCTAGTGGTCCCAATTTTGGGATCCAGGTGAAAATCTCTGTGTATATGTATTTTATCTGTTATGCTCTCGCTTTGTTTATTTTTTGTGTTTTAGAATTCGTATGCAGGTAATTGATGAGCCCCATAAATGGGTAATTATATGGGCTCATTTTGCCTCCTAACTTAGCTTAATCTGCCATTCTCTTAGCTGATTGCATGTTTTTCGGTTATATTTATGCTTCTAGGGTGAGTTGGGTTGGTTATTATGCCATGGAGTCTAATGTGTGTTTAATGTAGATTTTTGTTGAATTTGGAGACAAAGTCAAATATTTAATGGAAAATTGGTAGCAAATATTCGAATAAGAGAAGGGAGAGGATTTATAGGAGGGTGTCTCCCTCATTTATGACTCCCCACTTCAAATTCTCCCTCATGAAGCTCGGAGCACAAACAGCCACAGCAATGCACTAGGAGGCAGCTGAGCAAGTGGAGGATAACTTTTGTTTATCTCAAGATTTGAGAGCCAAGCCTCCCTGATTTTAAAGAAGCTGTTGGAAGCTTCAGTTGTATAAGTAGAGAGGCCTAGGGCCTCATTAGGAAGTTGGTCTAAGTTTCGAATTTTTGTTGCATCTTTTCTCTGTTCAACTTCGAGCTTACTTTTGTTAACAGTTTCATGTAATCCTATTATTATTTTGATAATAAAGATGAGATCCTTTTTGAGCTAGCACAGAGTCTTCTCAGAGGGTTGAAGCTCTTGTGTTAGGGACCAATCCAAGTAGCCAAGCTCCTCTTTTCCTATACTTTTATGTTTCATTTCAGTTTATGGATTAATTGTTCGTAGATAAATTTCTTTCTTGGTTAAGAATAGGTTGCTTTTGGTGATATATAAGGTTGTTTCCATTTAAGTTTTCTATAGCAGGTTGAACAGTGACAGAAATAAGATAAACAAAGGCCATCATCAGAGTCTTGGCCTCCTTTCTTCCCCTTGGGACCATGAACTGAGGCCAAGACCCTCTTGCTGCCACAAAAACACAAATTTCCCTTCTCCATAGGATTTCTAGTGTTGTAGTTTGTTAAAAGGTTAATACTTTGTTCAGATCTATTTCATCATGCTCATTTCTATCTTTGCAATAAATTTCCTTCCATGCTTTCCTTCCATGTAGCATTTTTTAGCGTTTACTTTCCTAGATTAGAGTTTAGAATAGCTTAATGCAAAGTTCTATTTTTTTTATGTAGCTAGTTTCCTTGCTTGCTTAATCTCACTATTTGAGTTTTAGTTCTCTTGTATCAAATACCTTCTCACAATAAGTCAGCCAATCAGCCATCACCATCTCTCTTTGATCTATGTTCCACAGGTCACCCAAAGTCCCTCATAAATTTTCCTTAGTTTTCTGCACTTTTTCTCATAAATGTTCCTCTCCTTTCTGGAACAACTCCAACCATATTTCTCTCTCCTCATCATTCTTGATGAACCATAGACACCTTAACACATCATCCTAGCCTTCAGCTACCCTTCCCACCCACTTTCCCACCTTCAAAACCTCCAAAACTGCTCTCGGCATCCTCCTGTAGACCTCTTGTAAACCTCTTGTAGATCCCCTTCAGCCTCCTATAGATTTTTCATGTAGGCTTCTTTTTGAAGTTTAATTGTGGGAAAAGCCTCTAGAAGGCCACTTGAGACCTCCTAGGACCCATCCATACCATACTACACCTTTGCAAATCTCGAATTTTCCGTCCATCTCCACCCAATCGCTACTCCATTCACAAACAAATAAATTACATGCATGGCAATTTCACATGAAAATACATAAAAATCCAAAAATATGTTTTTTCCTCATTTACTTCTAGAAATAGCTTGAGTAGATGTTGTTTACTTCTTGAGTAGGGAATGGAATTCATTAAATGGTTTTTCATTTCTCTTTCTGCAAAAGTAGGATTAGTTGGTTAAGTAGGGTTTGCTAGGTTTACTTTACATTTCAATCCTTTTCCTTTCTGCAAATAGAGTAGCCTCTGTAGAGTAAACTTTCCTTTCTTTCATCACATATAGAGCTTCTTCTAGAATCCATAGAAGTTGGCTTGAGCTCCTAGTGATCTTGCGCTAGCTGATCGAGTGACAACCTGTATTAAGAACTATTACTTGTGCATACAACACCGTCGCTTCCAAGTTTGTTACAAACTATCGGGTTGATAAAAGTAAAGTAGGAAGCCTAGGAGTTGCAGCATTATTGTTGCAACACTGATGGTCACCACCTTTTGGTGCCGTTGCCAGGGAAGCATCAGATTATTTTGTCATTACTGCTTTCTTCCATTTTCTATCGCAACATTCTACTCATGGTTTTAAGAAACGGCCGAGTCAACATTGACTCGGCCGAGTTGGTCCGTTTCAAAGGCTTGGGCAATGACTCGGTGGGTGACCCGGTTCAGATGGCCGAGTCCGCAATAAAACGGTCGGGTAGCTGGGGAACGGAAACCGGACGCAAAGCACGAAGTTTAACTTGTTTTTTGGGGATTTTAAATTAGTTTTAGGGTTGATTTGGAGTTCAAACAGTTATGTAATATTGCCAATAGATCTTTGGGGTCCATATTCCCCTCCCAAAACCTATTTAACTCACCCAAGAGCTCTCATTCTCTCACAACAATCTTATGCATTTGAGTGAGAGTCTTCTTTGAGAGTTAGTGAGCAGTTCTTGAGCTTGTTTTGGAGCAGCAGTGAGGAGTTTTGGAGGAGCATTGTAGTTGGAGTGAGGAGCTTCTTGGGCAGCCATTTGGAGCAGCATTGAGGAGCTGATTCTTGGAGCAAG
>APFE031061509.1:9689-39262 GCA_000404065.3 Pinus taeda | reverse complement strand
GCTCAGATGAAACCATTTGCTGAACAAAAGACCTGATTTAGATCCCATTGTGTTGGAAGACATTGATCCAACGTCAGATTGGGTAGTGGAGAGTTGTCCACCAGAGTTTGATCCTGATGAGGATCTTCATTTAGATTTAGATTTGGAGACATCAGTTGAAGTTGAACATTCTCTTCAACTTCAGCCTGTTCAGTTGAATGCAGATCCACCAGCCTCAGTCTCACAGCCAGCAAGGACTCTAGTTGTAGGTGCTTCCTCTGCTCATCCTGAGCCACGACAGAAGCGCAGCCGCATAGCTACTCTATCTCAGCGTGCATCTACTATAGTTGCACAGCCTGCTAGTGGTACCACTTCTACAGTTGCAGTTGGAGATGATGATGATGATGAGGAGGAGCCATGGGCAGGGGGCTCTGACTCTGATGATGATGATGATCCAGAGATTGATCGACATGATCTGGCTCTCTAAGCAGTAGCTACTAGCCAGTAGTACTTTTGTTGTAGACTTGTAGTCTTGTACAGGCCATTTCTAGCTCTTGTATGTTTTCGTTTTGATCTTTGATCATGTATGACAGTTGACTAGTATTGCCATTGGTCATTTTGATATAATGGATTGGTTCATGAGCCTACTTTGATCATATGTTGTCTTCCATCTATATTATTATGCTGTGTGTTTGGAAACATGAATGAAAATCTTTAAAATTATGTTTAAAATCTTCAAAATTATTTTTTTTATAAAAAAACTAAATATTTAATGTATTTTTTACAACGATTGAGTCATTGAAAACGAGTCGGCCGAGTCATTACCGTTTCGGATTCGGAGTCGGAGTCATTGCTCGACCGAGTCGGAGTCAGAGTCGGAGTTTTAAAACATTGATTCTACTAAGTAGTTTATTTCAGCAAAAGTAGAGTAGTTGTTTCTTTCAGTTCCTTGCTTTCCTTTCAATTTTGCAATTTCCATTTTAAGAAAAGTAGATTATTCATTTCTTTGCTTTCATTTCAATTCTACAATTTCGATTTTAGCAAAAGTAGATTAGTCATTTCCTTGCTTTTCTTTCAGTTCTGCAATTTCTATTTTAGCAAGTTCATTTCAGTTCCTTGCAACTTGTTTGTTCAATCAATTTTAGTTTTGGAGATACAAGCATAAAAAAAGCAAGAATCCCAAAAAAGATTTCCTTTCATGCCTCGTAGGAATAGAGATAATTGAGGAAAAAAAATTTCCCAACACCCCTACCACATCACATAGCCACCCTTCTCTCTTCTTCGGTGGTAGTGATCAAGAATAACCTTTAGGAGAACAACTTGAGATATTTGAAGAACCTATAGGGGAAGAAGGGGAAGATAACATCCCTCCTGAGACAAGGGCTGAAAATAGAAATGCTAGTTAGAATGGAGAAAGAGTAGAGGGTACCTTTCCCATCCCGGAGACCAATGGGGACACAAAAATGAATAACATAAGCCCTTCAGCCCTACCTCATTTCCATGGTTTGACTAAAAAAGATCCTGATACCTTTTTGTTTGAGTTTTCTATTATCTGTGGAACCTATGACTATGCAGAAGATGAGAAAAAATTGAAACTATTTCCTTCTACCCTCAAGGATGTGACATTGCGCTGGTTCATGGGGTTACCTAGCAATAGCATCACAACTAGGGCTCAGATGTAGCAAGAATTTAATAAAAAATATCAAGACTACTGTAGGTCAAAAGATACCAAGGAAGAAATCTTTCGAATGACCATGGGAAGTGATGAATCTTTGGAAGATTATGAAGAGAGGTTCCAGCTCAGTTATCAAAAGGGCTAGGTGCATAGTTAACCCCAAATCTCTGAAGTTGGTCCTTCTCAGGGGAATTTTGGAAGACCTTCTAGACACCCACCGTCTACTCGCTGGGGGAGACATCTACTAACTACCTTATGAAGACATAAAGACTATTTTTAGAAACCATTCTAGAGAAGCTAGAAAGAGAGGTAGGGGGAGTCAACCCATAGCCAGTACCTCCTCATCCAATTCACCCATCAATGGTTAACTTAGAAACTTGCTGGAAGACTTCATGAGTGAGATGCCACAGACTCTTGCCATGCAAATGGATACCTTGCATATCAAAAGGAAACAAGAGGAAGCAGAGAGTGCTTTGGCCATTTTTTGTCCTAGGTGCATGAGGAGGCATGCTAAGAACAAATGTCCATTGAAATCTATAGAGGTTTGTTCAGTCTCTGAAGAAGACCATTCTACATATAAGTTCCCTTCCTTTCCTGGACTTAAAGCTGTATACCAAGGGGCCGAAGGAGCCACTGAACCACTCTATTTCATGAACCAAAGGAGACCACATGGACTTAGACCATACCATCAGGGGATGCAAGGGACATCTCAGGCATACTACAACCCCAAGCAAGCCACTAAAATACCTTCTTGGGGCCCTCTTGCTCATCCTTCTTGGTCCACGCCTCCTCCTTGGTCCTATCCATCTCAATATCATGCCCAACCAACCGTTCATTCATTTCAATCCTATGCTCAATGACAACCAAAGTGGAATGCATCTCATCAAGGGTGGAGGCCCCAGTACAACTCTCCTCCCACTCTTTTTCCTCCACCATCTGCTCAACCACAACCATTACCTCCTTCTCCACCAAGGCAACCCCAAATGCCTACCCAGCCGAACCCAAACCCGAACAACAGACAGGCCCAACAAGTATTTAGTGGGGAACCATCATGCCCAACCTATGTTGTGGAGATTCAGGAGATTAACCTGCGATCTGGGAAGGTTCTCTGAGATAGCCAACCTCCCCCTAAGGAGGTTGAGGAAGATAAAGAGGAAAGTAAACCTAAAGCAATTCCACCCTTTCCTAAGAGACTATCTGGGACAACAAAACCCACCCCAGAAGAAACTGAACTTCTGGGAGAATTGAAACAGTTATGTGTAAAGATACCACTTCTCCAAGCTATAAAGGATGTGCTTATATACAATATAATGATCAAAGAGAAGTTCATTAGACATCTAGGTAGGCCCAAGAGAGATGCCCCAAACTTAAATGTCATAGGACAACTATCGACCTGATGTTGGGGTAGGTAATCCGTCCAAAATATCTAGACTTTGGAAGCCAAATAGTTTATGTCCACATCAATGGCACCATGATCCCACATACCTTGATTGATTTGGGAGCTGCCATTAATGTGATGAAAAAGGACACCATGCTCAAACTTAACCTCCAGGGATCCTTGAGGAAGACCATGACAGTACTGCAACTAACAGATCGCTCCACTGTGACCCTTGAAGGGATTGTGGAGGATGTGATGGTCTCCATTGATTCTTGGGGGTACCTTGCTGATTTCTTAGTTCTCCAACCAAAGGCAAAGCTCACTGGGTATCCTCTCATCCTGGGGAGACCCTGGTTGGCTACTGTCGATGCCTACATCAGTTGTCGATTTGGGAACATGACCATCAAGAACAGGCATATGTCCAAGCAATTAATCCTATACCCTCATGATCAACCCTTTTTAGAACATGATATACCTCTCTGGTTGGCGGAGGAGGATGAGGATGAAGTCTATTCTACACCACTATGTGCAGTAGAAACTGCCATAGGGGGGAAACCACAAAATGAGGATGATATCATTGAAAGTTTAATTCAGAATCCACCCCCAGTATTTTTCCATCAGAAGATCTAGTGAAAGAAACCCAATACAATCCCTTGATTGATCTCTGTGTGGTTGAACCGACCTCTGTCCATGTTAAGAATGTAGAGTTCGGCCTAGAAAGAACCTTGAAAATCAATACAACCCTATCCATTTCCCAAGAGAAGGAGTTGTGCAACCTATTAAGAAAACATTTAGATGCCTTCCCCTAGAGTTATAAGGAGATGAAGGGGGTGCACCCTTTAATATGTACTCATCATATATTCATTAAGAAAGGTTGCAAACTAGTCAGGTAGTGTCAAAGGAGGATGAATCCAGCCCTTAAAGACATTATTAAGGAACAATTGCAAAAATTACTTGATGTAGGATTCATCTACCCATATCTAACAGAGAATGGGTCTCTCCTTTGGTGCTAGTGCCAAAGAAAAATGGCAAGTGGAGAATCAATGACGATTACCGAGAACTAAAAAAAGCCACCAAAAAGGACCATTTTCCTTTGCCTTTCATAGATCAAGTGTTAAATGGTCTGGCGGGGAATTTTTTTTCTCCTTCCTAGATGGGTTTAGCGGGTACAATCAGATTCAAATCAGCACAGAAGACCAAGATAAGACCACTTTCATTTGTCCTTGGGGTATCTTTGCATATCAGGTCCTTCCTTTTGGTTTGTGCAATGCTCCAGCCACTTTCTAGAGAGTAGTATTGAGTATATTTTTTGAACTGGTTCATGATGCAGTGGAAATATATATGGATGATTTTACTCCTTATGGTTCTAACTTTCAGGAAGCTTTATCTAATCTAGGAAAAGTTTTGGACAAGTGTATTGAAATGAACCTATCCCTCAGTCCAGAAAAATGTGAATATTTTGATGACTAAAGGGACCACGCTAGGTCATGCAATATCTCAACAATGATTGCAGGAGGACCCCAACAAAGTTGCCATCATCCAAAGGGTCCCACCTCCTCAAAAGGTGAGAGATGTTCGAATTTTCCTAGGCCTAGCTAGATATGACAGAATATTCATTAAATATTTTAGTAAGTTAGCCTCTTTGTTGTTTGGTCTTTTATGAAAAAAATGTCGAGTTCATATGGACAGAAAACTGTCAGGAAGCCCTAGATACCTTGAAAGATAAACTTGTGACTACCCCAATTTTGAGAGGCCTAAACTGGGCCCTACCATTCCACATTCACACAGATGCCTTGGACAAAGTGATATGAGCAACCTTAGGACAAATTGATGAAAAGTTACCTTATGCCATATACTTTATAAGTAAAAATTTGTCAAAGGCAGAGTTAAACTACACAGTAACTAAGAAGGAACTCCTAGTTGTAGTGCATTCCTTAAAAAAGTTTAGACATTACATCATAGGCTATCAAACCTTTGTACACACTGACCATGCTACAATTAGATATTTAATGAACAAACTAGATGTAAATGATCACATTATTAGATGGTTGCTTTTACTCTGGTAGTTTAATTTGACCATTTTTGATAAGCTTGGTAAAGAAAATGTTGTTGCTGACTTTTTGTCTAGAGTAAATTTTCCTGCAAGTGAAGAAGGAATGGTGGATGATCAAATGCCAGATGAACAACTATTTTCTATCTCAGTACTTTCTCCATGGTTTGCTGATATAGCAAATTACTTGGTTTCAACACAGTTCCCACCACACATGTCCTCAAAAGAGAAGAGCATGATCATGAGGAAAATCTCCCCTTTCACCTAGATTGGCAGCAATCTCTTCAAAATTGGCCCAGAACAGTTCTTGAGAAGATGTGTCAGGGAGGAGGAAGCTTTTGACATTATCCTGACTTGTCATAATGGGCCTTGTGGAGGCCATTTTACAGCCAAGAGGGTTGCCTTCAAAATATTGTAGATAGGCTATTATTCACCCACTCTTCATCAAGATGTGAAGATATACCAACCAATGTGATCAGTGCTAAAGGATGGGGAAACCTACTCCAAAGGATGTGATGCCCATGCAACCTCAAGTTATCTTTGAGCCATTTGAGAAGTGGGGCATGGACTTTGTGGGTCCTATCAACCCTCCTTCAAAATTGAAGCAATACATCATTGTGTGCACTGATTATCTGACAAAATGGGCAGAGACAAAAGGAATCAAGGCAACAACAGAGGAAAAAGTAGCTGAGTTTTTAAGAGAAAACATATTCTATAAGTTCAGGCATCCAAGAGAACTGGTCACAGATCAAGGTAGTCAGTTCACTTCCAATTTGATTGAAGACCTACTCAGACATCATAAAATCAAGCACAAGAATTCCACCCCTTACCACCCATAAGTCAATGGGCAAGTGGAAGTCACTAATAGAGCTTTGGAAGGAATTCTGACCAAGGTAGTGACCAATAGAAGAAAAGATTGGGTGAATAGACTAGTTGAGGCCACTTGGGCCTACAACACAACATGGAAGACTACCACAGAGTTCACAACTTGTGAACTAGTCTATGGGAAGAAGGTTTTGCTATCAATAGAATTTGAATACAATACACTAAGGATGGTAGCTCAGTTGGATCTAGACCTCAGCCATGCACAGAGGGAAAGACTACTCCAGCTCAATGGATTTTATGAACAAAGATTGCAGGCCCTTCTCCACATAGAGGTAGTTCAGCTTCAGAGGAAGATATGGCATGACAAAAATATCAAGGAGAAGCAATTCCAAGAGGGAGATTGGGCACTACTCTATGACTCAAAGTATAAAGACTTCCAAGGCAAGTTGAGGACAAGATGGCTGGGACCCTACACTATGGAAAAATGCAATGACAATGTCTCAGTTCTGATCATAACCATTAATGAGGAAGCAATCCCCATGCTTGTCAATGAGCATAGGTTGAAAATTTACAAGAAACCCCTCTCTAAGTGAAAGTTCATTGAAGAGACTCAAGTGAAAACCTCCATGAGGTGCTTGAGTCCCATCATTGAGTTGAAAAATTCTTTTGAGGTGGCCCAGTGATGAAAGAAAAAGAGAGAATAAGATCCCTCGATCAAAACCTACCTTGGAGGCGCCCAATGCAGGAAATTAGGGTGAAAACAGAGAAACGAAGGAAAAGAAAGTTGACTTTTACAGAGCATTGCAGGTTACGGGTGGACCATAAGGAGCAATAGAAGATGCCACAAAGCCTATTTCATCTCCTCCACACTCTTCTCCATCATTTCTGACCTTACTTCCACCTTGCTGTGTTTTTTCCGGAAGATTGTGTGTTCTACAAGAGGCCATGTATATTCTACAAAAGGCTCCTATAGAAATCACAGAGAGCCAGAAATGGTTCCAACAAACAGTTTGAGGGACTAGGAAGTTTCATGAAGAGTATTTAGACCCTCCTATAGTTATCCACCCTCCTGGCCATCCATCCGACACCTACACCACCTCATCATCATCATTTTTTCCTTTCTTGTTGAAAAAACACAGAAGCCATTTTTCTAGAAAAAAAAATTAAGAAAATAAAAAAATAAAGGGAACAACACCTCCAAATCTCACTTTTAGCTTACCAAAAACCTCTCCATATTCATCAGCACCTCTGGTACCATCCTCATAGCTCCCAACACAAAAATCAGCTAAAAATTTTAAAGGGAGAAGCAACTATAGGAGCTCCTGTAGGAATTCCTATAGCAGTTGATCCCCTTAAAATCAAGCCACAGCAACAAAAGAAGTGCAACAAGGGGATTCAAGGTGATATCTAACTCTAGATCCTACCAGAGGATACCTACACAAAGTAAACAAGCCATACTTCAGACAACAGAAATCATGTAGCAAAGGAAATACATGCATGCAACAACTAAAATACAAGAATGCAGCAACAAAAGGAACCAAGATGCCTCACAACACGTACATTCGACTCTCAAGTAAGTGACTAACCTTCTCCTCTGTTGCATCTATGTAATTGAAAAATATTCATAAGTGAATGAGATGGTTAGGGTTGAACGAGAAAAGGTGGCCAGTTAACTGGCCACCCTCATCTAGTTGATTGCACTCATCTAGAGATGCCACCACACATGTGCCTAGTCAACTCACAGAAAAATCCAAAGGACAGGTAGTGGAGGGTATACAAACTTCGATGCAATGATGGGAAGTGATTGCGAGAAAGAGCCATGATGGTAAGGCAATTGTTATATACATATTTGGGCACATCAACCCCAAACTTATATGTCGATGTATTATGGCTCATCAACCTCTAAAAGAGTTGTTTCATACCCTAAAGGAACTTAGTCATCTAAGTGCTTAATTTCCTAAAAGTTCCATCTCAAAAATCATCCAGAAAGAGCTTAAATTGGACCATACTGACTGATCCACTGATAAACTGTGATGCATACTGACTGGTACACTATCAAGGTGTGATGCATACCATTTAAGCCTTCTATAGGGTTCCATGAGCGAGGATAGACAAATTTCTGGGACAATTTGTTAGTTGGTTGCTCATGGAATCTTCTAGAAACTTCTCCTGTGCCACTTGCCTCTCTGAATTTTCCCAAAGATGACAAAGGGAATTAGGAAACCATCTTCAATTCCCTTCTCTTGTGGAACCAATTGTAACAAGTGGAATGACACTAATCAAATGCCATGGATGACTCACACCCTTGCAAACATCTATAAAAGGATCTCCCATCCAAGAGATGAGGAGGTTGGAATGTTGTGAATTGCAAGTAAGTGCTGATAGTTTGTAATTGAGGAGAGAGCATTGCATTCTTGTTTGTATGATCTTGCTATTTCATGAGGTGAAGAATGACTGAAGCCGGGAGGATGGCACTGGATCAAACAACTGGGTTGTAATTCTCCTTTCTATTAATAAAGCTCTTCAAGTTTTATCCCATATGATTGTGCAATTGTGAATGCTATCATTGTATTCATTATATATCCGATTCTATAATGTTTATGTTGTAATAGATCACGATGCTTTGACAATTCCTTGTTGCTATACTTGTACAGGTACTCTCCAAGTGTGTTAAGTACGGGGAGGAGTTGCAGGATCTACCAAAGGAGAGAGAGATCAAGCAAGGGATGAAGAGGAAGTTCTAGGTTGGTTCCACTATTTTTCTCTTATCTGTTACACAATAGGAAAAATATTATTTTTAATTGCTTTAAACTGTTATTTCTAGGGTAGCTACCAAACTTAGTGGGTTAGTCGTTCGACGAGACACTAATTTTCCCAAAAAAAAATTGGTGACTTCATTGGGGAATGAATAGATTTTTGCTTTTTGTTATTGTTTATTTTATGTTCAATTTAATAAACTATAGACATAGTCTGAAGCTAGCCAACAGCTTTCGAATTGCTCTTTCTTTGCAATTGAATAGTAGATGAATGCTGCTTCAGTCAATCTTTGGTTTAGTTTATGAATTAAACATTTGACTTGTAAGCACATCTAGATACCCTTTTGTTAGCTCAGTAACCTCTCAAGACATTCCATCATACTTTTCTTATCATTGTTCACCAAAACCCAGCTTAATTCATTGAAAACAACTCCACATTTGAGCCAAAACCCATTTCAGTAGCGCTCCCTGGACCATCCCACTATCTTTCACTATGACTCATTATGCATAGCACCTCCCAAGTGTAGAAATTGCAATGCATCTCAATTTTTGTGAAGCCTATGTGCGATGATTTACTGAACTCTTTTTCCATCTAGAAATTGAGGGTTTTTTTACCTATTTTCAATTTTGTTTGGTTGTTTTGTTGCAAATGAACAATGCGTCTTCACTGAAGCTTACTTGCATCACTTAGATCAGCCTCAATTACATTAGGATTAGTGAATGTTTTTGTGTATTTGTTCCTCATTTACAATCCTTTGTTGAAAACTTGTTTTAGTCAATTTGTCGCTTTGATACAAAAAGTGTCGTAATTGTCGTTTTGTGTCGAAAAGAGAAGTGTCATAAATTCTTCCTTCCCTTTGATAATCGATTAAAATTTTCTTGATGCATTTGATTTTATTTGTTTACATTCAAAGTTTCGAAAGGAGTTTTATTCAAAATTGAAAGCGTCACTTTGAGTCTTCCTTTCTCCTTTATGAAGAAAAATTGTCGAAAATGTCATTTTGAGTGAAATATTTCAGATCTTTGTTGCATTTAGCTTTCCTTTTTGCATATTTCACATTAAGGAGAGTGAAAAAAACTACATGCATTTGCATTTAGCATTTTTTGGTTTGTGTGCAAAAAGATGATTTAGGGAAATGCACTAGTGTGTGCTCTTTGCTTAAAAGCACTGTTATCTTCTTTCCCTAGTAGCTAAGATTTTCATTGCTCAAATAAACGAAGATTGTTTATCATTGTAGATTGCATTTTAGGAATTTCAGATCATCAATATGCGGTGAACCATTGAAAGACAAACTCTAAACAAGATCAAATTTAGAATGAATTTCAATGAACCTAACAACGTTTTGGAACTTAACGCAACATATCTAGAGGTCTAGGCTAGTTACGTGTTCCAACGTCATTAAAACTAGTGGTTATCATTTTCATTGAAGGTTGGGTGATTCCTCCTCCTTGATACGACAAGTGATAGCATGGACTTGTGCTCCCTGTACCATCGCGTATATATTGGGAGACCACAATAAGCTTAAATCCTTTATCCATAGGAATCGAGTCTGCCACCTTATTGATCGCAATGCACTGAACACAACATTCGGAAAGATTGACTGCCGTACATAAGTCCTTGGTAATTTCTCTTTAATCTATCACCAAGGTGTATATTGCAGTTTTGTGATTGGTTTGGTAATCCCTTTGTCTAGATTTTCTAGAGTAGTCATTTTCGTTCCTTTTTGACTCTCTAAAAGAAAAGGTCCATTTGAGCACTTGTCCTTTCAGGCTCATTAAAAATTGAATGAGACTAGAGTCATTTTTAGCTTTTTCTCGACTCTTAAAAACTGAAAAAGAAAAGTTGTGTCCAAGCATCATTAAAATTAATTGAATTCATAATAACATAATTTTCCCCTTAATTTTGAGTTGATCAAGTAATCCACAATCGTGGAAGAAAGTCAATCAAAAACTTGTCGTTCACAGAGATTAGCGAGTCAACCATCTTTGCCTCTAGAAGCGAAGCCAATCTGGACAAAGTGGTCTCGTTTAACTGAGTCTAGTTCATTTGGCTTATTTGAAACTTTTGTTTCAACATCATTACAGACTCTAGTTACTCTAATTATTTTTCGTATATCTTCCTTCAAAGAGGAAGTTCTGCAATTACAAGAGGACACTAGAACTGATCCTAGTGTAACAGTAAACACTTTTGTATCTAAAACAACTCCATCTAGAGTTGATCCAGAACCCATCTCAATTCAAACCGAGGCTACATTTGAACCATTAGTTGTTCAAGAACCTCCCTTTGAAACTGAAGTTTATTTACCTGAACATCTAGACTTTGAGTTTTAGTATCCAGAAGGTATCACACCTCCAGTATCTGTCATTGCAGAAGCTATAACTTCTTCGGCTCCAAAAATATTTTATGGACCTGACGGTCTACCTCTTCCACCTGGTCTGATTGCTATAGAGGAGATAGTAGAGGATCCCCCATCTAGTAACCTATTTCATTTTGGAACTGGTATTCATTTGTATCCTTCTACTCCTGAGTTTGCTCCTTTTAATCCTGCTTCATCGCAAGTTCCTGTCAAATCGCTTGGAGATATTTTGGATAGGCTAACCATGTCTGAGCAACCAAAACATATGGGAATGTGTCATCTTATGCAGCAGTGGCAGAATCTCCTGTTGTTATTCCTACAATGTTTTATGGTACACCTGAGTCATATTTATAAGGTACAACATCCGTTCTAGGTGGTTATCAGTCACTAGCTGGAGTCCACGTAGGGACTACTTAAGCGCCATGGTCTACTCCCATTTATTCATCTGGAGTCCCATTTGGTTTTTCTTATGTTGAAAATCAACAATTTTATCCTGCATACCAGTATCAATTTGGCCAAATCAGTTTTCAAAGACCGACATATCCTTTAAACATTGGAATGTCGCCATATGGAGAACTATTTTCTTACTCACCTTTTCCTCCTAAGGGACAACGATATGAGAGTTTCCAACAATATTCATGTCAAACTAGAATTAAATCTAGTGATTGGATACCAATACTACCGGAACAACCAAGGGTTGTATATCCAACACAACCAATCCGACCTGTGTCAAATATTCCCACTACACCTGATGTTCTGACTATGTCGCAAACACAAGCACATCCTAGTATGTCTCAACCTCAACCTACTCCTTATTCCTCGCAACCTCATGTTTTGGGGCAAAAGACTCAAGTCTCTTAGGTTGTGATATAATAGCAACTTGCATCTACGACTCAATGACAACCTCAGGTTAGTGCTCTTTTATCCGGAGCGACTCAAGCACAAATGTGTATTGTCAATCTGCAACTTGGTCAATCTTCTAGTACTAGGCAACAACAAACTGTCCAACAACCGTGGCTGGCACAATATCAATAACCATAATTCCAGCAAACCCAACCTCAGTTTGGACTTGGTTCACAAGCTCAGACTGGATTCGGTCAATATCAAGCCAACCGAGGATCTGGGCAACAAGGCTTTGTAGGTTATGGACAACCGCCTTTCCAAACCGATTATCAACAATCACCCTATACTGGTTATGTCCAACAACCTTATCAAGGTTACCAGCAATAGATGCCTTATGCTAGTATGCAAAGACCTATTGCTCAGGTGATTCCATCTTATCTTGGGTATGATCCACCCAACATGGATCAACAGTTGCCTTTTGTAGCAAATCTAAAAATACGAGATTTGAACCGGCTCATGAATGATCCAATTGTGTATGCCCCTTGGTGGCCATTGATTCCTCATAAAATCCCCTCTCATATTCCTAAGTTAAATGGATATCCAGGTGAGGACCCATCGAATCACGTAATGACTTTTCATTTATGGTGTTTATCCAACACTCTGAATGATGATTTGATTAGACTTTGCCTTTTTCAGAGAATGCTTACTGGTCTAGTAGCAAAATGGTATATTGAATTACTTAGAGCTTCATTTGATAACTTCACCATCCTTGACACTACCTTCTAACCCACTTTCAATTACCCGTCAGGTACGAAACTAGAACAAAACTTCTTACCAACTTTAAACAAACCACATCCACTCACATATCTGATCATATTCACGAGTGGCGGCATCGTCGTCGAATGGTAAAGACGTATGTTCTTGATTAGCTTTTAGCTTAGTGGTTTTTTAAGTCCTTATTACCATCTATCACTGAGGATGCGGTGAAAGGACGAGTTGTCACAGAAGAGCAAGTCATTGCTTATGCCCAATATTTAGATTTGATCTATACACAATCTAGCACACTTTATGACAAAATTCCTGATGCTTCTCGACCAGTGTTTTCTGTTCCACCTCCTAAATCAAGTAGGGACTCTCATGCCGATGACAATGTGATCGGCTCCTCGAGCACGCAAACCACAAGAGGTCCATCTAGTCAAGCTCTTACTTTTCTAGTCAAAATGAAAATGACAATTCTCTTGCCTCAAAGATTAATTCCGTGTCATCTGACGAAGGCAAAAATCCAAAGAAACCAGGGGGCAAGAAGAAGGGGAAAAATAAGAAATAGGGGAATTCCACTCCTAAAAAATCATCTGAAAACCCTACTGCGGCAAGGAAACCTCCTTGTTATCCATGTTTGATGCTTATACAGATGCAAATTGGGCTGGAAGCGTGGATGACAGAAAAAGCACAAGTGGTGGTGCATTCTTTATGGGTTCTAGAATAGTATCTTGGTTCAGCAAGAAACAAAGTTCGATTGCTCTATCTACAATTGAAGCAGAATATGTGGTTGTTGCATCTTGCTGCACTCAACTCCTTTGGATGATGAAAACTTTGCAGGATTTTCAAATCACTTGTACACCACCTATCTCCATCTTATGTGATAATACAAGTGCAATCAGCATTTCAAAGAACCCAGTCATGCATTCAAAGACCAAGCACACACCAATCGAGTACCACTTTCTCCGAGATCTTGTGCCATAGTATGAGGAGGAGGGACTTGGTAGAGATGAATCCCTCCCAAATGAACAAGAGAAGAAGGTCAAGACTCTTCTTGAGGAATATCCTCAATACTTAGAAGAAGGTGGAATTTCTTCACCATCAGGTACAAGATATAAAATTTGAGATCGACCCAAAGACGCGAGAAGAGAAGAGGAAGGACATGAAGTAACATGTGCAGTTAAGTGAGGGTCCTTAGATTGTATATTTTCAGGTTGTAATGTTTCTGAGTTGAGAAATCAAGTTTAATGACCTCACATAATGAAGTGTCAGGTGCTTGTTATACAACAAAATGACCTCCTCATCAACTCATAGGTGAAAGACAGCATGAATGAAGCAAAGACTACAATTGTAGGCCTTGAATCCACACTAACACTGGTTTTGCACTGCTAAACTACTTTATAAAGATTGTTACCAAGCATAAGGGAGCGTTAGTCACCCTGCTAACTCAAGTTGTTAGACCAGGGGTAGCGTTAGTGAAACTAAGAGATGTCCATGCGTTAAGCCAACGAATCTTATCACAAAATATATAGATATTTATCCCTAAATTTGCTCAAGAAAAGAAGGGAAATTCCCAAAAATCAAACTATTTGGGGAAATTCCAATCTAAAAAAGAAGGAAAATGGGAAAGAGCTATAAAAAGAGGCAGGTTCATTGCTTTTTCCCTAATGAACTCTGTGAGGAGCTTGGCAGCCCTAACTCAATTGCTACATAGGTAGTGAGAGGGCCATTGTGAAAGGGGTGAGAGCATTTGAAAGGATAGCCTGCTAAGTTGTTGAGAATTGACTCCAATCTGAAGAAGTGATCTAGAAGAGAGAGAGAGAGAAGAAGAAGAAGAAGGGGCAAGGGAAGACTGATACAATGGATGGTTGTAATCACTCTTCCATTATTAATACAAAATTGTAGTTATGTTCCCTACTCCATAGTGTTGGTAATATTGTTCATTGAGTTATTCATTTCGATACTTGTCAAGTTGAGTAGTTTAAGTTGTATACAAATATATGTTCATTGTGGATTCTTATATCAGTTTTCAATATTGTATGTTGTGATTGTGTTTGCCTTTCCTTTGTGCAGGAATTATCTTGGAATCGGGTTTGAAGGAGTTCTTCTTGGTTGCATTGAGATCTCCAAACAAATATAGAAGGAGATTTGAGGTAAACACTCTTTCCATACTTGGTTAACTGATATTTGATAGATGAACATGTGTATAACTTGGTAGCTTCTACAAATAATCTTACAGTCTGTCAAAGGTCCCGAGAAGGCCTTTGAGGGTAGTTTTCATTCTCCATACACTGTGCATTTTATCCCATAGTAGAATTGGCGACTCTGCTGGGGACTATACATCTAGTTCCCAGTTTACCGAGACTCTTCTCGGTTCTCTCTTCCTTCTAAGAGCTCCCTACTTCTTCAAATCCTTTTTTGATCCACCAAATATCTTGATGCATCCTACTAGTTTGTATTCACCTCAGAAACTGATCTTGAAAGCCCTCTGTGTGGGTAATTTCCCACACTAACTTAGGTTACCATGCTACACAGAGCTTTATAAAGCATTGTGCCTATGTACAGGGAGCGTTAGTGGGCCTATTAACTCTCTGTATCCACTGAAATAGAGCATTAGTCTCCCATTTCCATGATTTCCAGTAGTGTCTATGGACCAAAAGGGATGGAAAATCTTCTCATGGGCTGAAATAAGATTTGTAACTAGATTATGTTAGCAAATTTGGTGTCCTAGATTTTTTTTTTTAGGAAAAGTTATGGTTTTTCTCTCTTAAAAGACATTTTTTTTTGAAAGAAACACTGACAATTTGTATTCATCCTTCTTTTGAAATAGTTGTAAGCTACTTCATTTTGGTTTTCAATAGTTGTTAGGAAATATTGTAAAAGATTCTTTTGGTTATGCAAGTGTTGAAAGGCTATGGATGCACGGACAAAATTATGAATATGTGAAAATATGAATATGTAGAATAAGGCTTGTTTGCATAAAAATTGGAAAAAAAATTCAGAGCATTGTTTTGCATGATTTATTGAGTCAAGAGTCTCACCATATTTCATTAGTCAACACCCCTACCAAAGACAAATAATCAAGTAGATGTAAAATTTACATTAAAATCAATCATTTACTCTTTTGAGCAAACCAACATTAGCTAGGCAAGGATCTTGGGATAAGCATGTGAGTGAACTGCCTAAGGTTAAAAAACGAAAACTAGTGTCATTAATGAGCGAAAAATTCCTTATGCACTCATATTAATAGGACCACTCCACTAACAACGGAGTGAAATACAAGACAACATCAAACTGTAATTGAAAGTAGCCTGCCTTCTCTTACAAATCCTTTGGAAATTTTGTGTACTGAGGGTCGCTTCAGGGATTTCGGAACTGGGCCTGGGACTCAAGCTGTTTCTTGCCCAAATAGCATGCCGTCTACGACTATGTCCCCCCTAGTAATGTCTCTGATCTGAGGTATCTCTAGTGGCCAAACTTCTAGGTACTTACACAAGGTGACTGGGACAAGCTATCCTGGTACCTAACATGGACGGATCTACTCTCTCTTTAGTTTTTGGGAGGGTGCTCATCTTCACGAGAGCACTTAGCCCATCAATCTGAGGTTTGGGAAAAGCTCTAGAGTAACCGTAACCATACATTTGGTCATCCTTCTCTGTTATTCATTGAGATACTAGGTTTCATCTCTAGTGATTGGTGCTTATCAAACGAGGTAATTTCCCGCTATTTGTTGATTGATATATTTAGTGTATTTTTTATTTTTAGGTACTTGGGTGCTTTCATTTTTTAGACTTTAAAGAATCTCACGATAGAATTTATTTGATAAAACTTAATAGTCATTGTGGCTACATCCAGCCCTTGTCGTCACTCCAAATGATTGTTATGATTTCCTCCACTCATTGTGGAAGATCCATCGAGTTCCACTCGAATTCCTCCTCTTTGAGGGATCAGTCTCCTAAATGTCACATGGGATCTGTGTGGACAATCGACGATTCAAGTTTGCTGGAGGATTTCTTCACGGAAGGATTTCTTCCTCACTTTAACACTCCGCTCACAAATCCATCAGAACTTATCGTGGCTCCCGTGGTACTTGTACTTCCTTCTTCAGTAGGTGGAACATTCCCATCTATCCAATTGACAAATCACGGGTTGTGGAACTTCAGGGACACTGTTGGTCCTTTACCACTTCCCCAGATAATAGTTATACCAACACCGGTAATGGCAAATCCCACTATCCCATTTATCCCAAGTACGACAACTCACATGACACCCTCTATGAGTGGAACCTAGCAGATGCTAGGTTCCATCCCTATGGTGTCACACTGCATACCTTCGACAAGTGCCACATACAGTACTCCATATACCACTCAATGTGGCACTATGGGCACGGTTCCCATTTACCAACAATATGGTTGGCTGCCAATGTATAGTTCCAACCCCGATTCATATGTTTGGGGGGGTTCCCAATATGCACATGCTGGTAGGGAATTTCATAGTTCCCCCTCCATTCCCAGGCATGCATGGTCAATCGCTAATTAACATGAGTGTTCCCTCTATTAATCAAAGCCAAATGGTTAGCTCTGTGTTGGCTAGGAATCGCCAAGGGGTTCCAAACTAGTCCATGGGGGCACCCTACTCACATACTCAAATGAGTCAAGGGGGTACCACTTATACTGGGGGCAATTTCATATCCAGTATCAAAATCCTCATGGAAATCCACTCTACAAAACCATACTACAAAGCAAATGCTACACCATGAAACCCATGTACACTATGGGAAACCAAATGATGGGAGGAGCGCAGAGCTCCTTAGGTCATCCGTCATCACCATGGTTCGAGTTGGGGGCACCTAACTCTTTGCCTTTTTTGGCAATGTTTGATATACTCGAATTATATAAGTTGACAAATGAACCCATCTATCACAACTTACAATGGTCGTCGATCCCGCATAAAATACCAATGGACATCCCAAAGTTCGATGGAAAAAAATGGGAGGATCTAGGCACCCATATCACCACTTATCATCTCTGGTGTGTTTCTAACTCTATGATGGATGATAGTTGGTGGGCTCCAGTATTGCAGCAATAATGTTGCAACTCCTGGGACTCCCTTCTTTACTTTTATCAACCCGGTTGTTCGTAACAAACTTGGAAGCGACGGTGTTGTATGCACAAGTACTAGCTCTTGCCACAATTGTCACTTGGTCAGCTGGCAGAAGTCCGCTAGGGCTTTAGCCAAACTTCTATGAGCTATTAGAAGAAGCTTTTAATTGATGGATGAAAGCTATCTCAAAGGAAGCTAATCTACTTGTGAGAAGAGATTGACAAACTGAAGAAAAACGCAAACCCTAGCAAACCCTAATTCTACCAGCTAGTCCTGCTGATGCAAAGTTGAGAGTGCAAACTACTGAAAGAGATTCCATTACTTCTATGAAGGTAAAATTCATGTTTTTAGACTACTTTTGTCCTATGAAAGCATCTTTTTGTAATTTTTGATTAAGTTGTCAATTTTCTCATGCATAGGCTTGAATTGTGCTTTACTGTGCAGGGGTGGATCAAGGAAGAGGAATGCTCGGGAAAGGTTGGGAAGGTTTAGAGAGGGTCTAAGGAGTCCCTAACACTCTTCCAAAGAGTTTCAAAAAGTTTGGATATTAGGAAACCTCATTTGTGAGCTTCTACAGGAAGTCTGCAGGGGTTCTACAGGATGTTTCATAATTTCTACAAGATGTTTGGAAATAGGTTTTTAAGGGATGGATGAGTGAGGGAAGGTGCAGGGATGGATCTGGAGGTAGGATAGGGGTCTAAAAATGGCCTAAGGACTGGTGGATGGAGCGGTGAAGAGGTGTGGAAGGCTGACTTGGCTTGAAGAAGGCTAAGGAAATGATGAGCAAGAAGGTAGGGTTACGTGGCCAAAAAGGATAGATGGGAGACGTGAAACTTAGCTAAGAGATAGAACAGGTGGCCCAGATGATACTTTGGGTGGATGAAAGAATGGAGGAGATGCCCTGCACGGTGTACCTTGATCAAATCAAAAAAGGCTTCCAAATGATCAAATCTTGAACTAATCTAGTCTAACCATCAACAACATAAATGAACAACAGCTTTATTTGGGGAGTAAACCTCGTACGACAACTATGCAAAGAAAAATTTCAGATGTCTAAACCCGTGACTAATCTCTGCTAATGAAAACAATACACTAAGGATTGCATGGTCAAGCAAACTAGTGTTTTTGTTGAGGCTTCCTCAATTCCAGCCCCTAATCCAATAAGGATGAGGTGAAATCAAGAGTGTGGTTGTCCCTTTTCTTGGAGGTTTTTCTGTTATTATCCTACCAAAGCACCTAAAGCAATGTCATTCATAAACAGTGATCAATTCAAGCAACATAACGAAATCTACATAACAGAAATATGTTCAAATGCATAAAGGAAAACAATGATACGTGAAGGAAAAGTAATAGTATAGAAAGGAGGCCCTAGGCTCTCAGGTTGGGCCCAACCCTGAGAGATATGGATCCTATGAAAAACTCATATTTGATAGGAACCCAAACTGCTTCTCATTATCCAAAAATAATCCTAAGAGTCATGCCAAAAATGGCTACAAAAGAACAAAATAGGACTGGCAGCACTGAGGTGCAAAATACACAATAGTTTCAAAAGTCCCTTACGAAGGCTGAGGCCTCAACATTTATACATCACGAGGGACCTAGCTGGCCTCCTCAATCTGTGGAACTTCGCTGTCAGACTGTGATTTAAACAGTCCCTTCTAAATTCTGCTTGGCTGCCTTCTAGATTCGGTTTGGTGGTTTTTGGAGCTCGGAGTTGGGGGTGAGGACCCTGAGGAAGATTTATTCATTGCCATAGGCAACCCTCCTTCGAATCCTCACCTCAAGCTTGGCTGTCTTATAGCCCATGATTGCTTTGAATTTTCTCCAATATGTGTCCAAAAACCTGAAATAAGCATGCGTTAACCACCTAGGAAAAGTGACTTCCCTTATTCGTACAAATGACATAAACATACTGAAAATAAAGCATAAACTATAGAAAATGAAGGATTTGAACAAGGACTGAACAAGGATAATTAGGCCAAATGCAACAAGTTACCAATTTTGGGGCTCATCATCACCCCCCTGCTAAAAGAGTTGCTCATCCTCTGAGCAACTAGTCCAGCTCCTCGTCTTTCATTGCTTTAATGGCCACTCTCACATCCCAGGCTTTTGAAGTAGTGTCCTTCACACTGTCATGGAATCCGACCTTCCTCTCCACCTCTTCCCACTGCTTATGCTCCTCCTCTTCTGTGCCTCCCTCTAAAAATCCCAAAAGCAAGGGTGGACTTAGCTTGAGGCCTATCCAATTGGCTCGGAGGTTCTGCATAGACTTCTTGTAGAGAAGTACCCATGCCAAAGCCTCTCGCATTCGAGTTGCAGTGTGATATTCTCGAATTTTGAGGCTGTGGGACAATGTGTTCCACCTATGGGTGCAAGCATGAACACAATTGTCCCCTAGTAATCGCTCCATATCCTCGAAGTGTGCTATGGCCTGGGCTTGACGATCCATGTACTCTAATAAAACCCGAGAGTTGGTTGCTAGGTGCTCGTGAGTAGATATCACTGTTGTGGGGTCCCCTGGCTCTGCTCTAATCAGCAGTGGTTCATGCACCTCCCAGCCCATGACATTCCTGACTTCAGCTACTCTCTTCTCTTTGTGGTTTAACCATGAGGTCATTGCCATCAGCTACATGTTCCCTACTGCTGTGTTGGTGTCCCACAAAGTGATGTTTGGAAGGGCCAAATTATGGAGGTAAAACTCTGAAAGCTTGGATTTATCTTCCGATGAACTGGTGTTACATAAATCTGTGAACTGTTGGGGGTTTTGGATTTGGGAGATACCCCTCTGTGCCAACGTGTTGATTTGGAACTGCAGCCACTGGTCCCTTAGGCACAGGCCATAAGATTTGGCCGGCTGCCTACATTGCAGTGCTTCCATTACCCAACTGGCCATGTAGGCCAGTTGTGCCTCCTTTTCTTGCACCTGCTGCTTTAGGGATTGTATCTCCATATCTGCCTGTAGTCCCCTTTCCTGTAGCTGCTGATTAAATTCCTCGAGATTAGCTTGCATCTCTTCTTTTCCTTGAGGCTCTGCTGAGGGATCCTTGACTGTTGTGTCCTTTTCTTTCCTCTGTCCCTGCAACTGGAGCTGTTGTCTGAGTAGCTCATTCTCTTCTCTTAACTTGGCTTGCTGGGAGCTTTCCACATGCCTTACTCTTGCCAACTCCCTTTGTGCTTCCTTGAGCCTTTCCTCTAGAGGTCCTATATCTGCTACCCCCTTAGATTTAGCGACCCTCATCCACGTGTGGGTTCGTACTTGTTCTTCCTCTAGTGCTAAAAACAGTGGCACTGTGAACTTTTGGGGAATAATTCTGCCGGCCTCCAAAGAGTCATAATAAGAGCCCAAGTTGGGCTGGGGGCTTGGTTCCATGATAACATCGGCTTTCTCCTCCTTTGGTGGTGACTTGGCTGCTCCCTCCTCCTCCTGTGGTGACTCAACTGCTCTCTCCTCCATCTGCTCACTTTCTTTCAGCCTAGCCAAAGTTTCCTGTAGAATAGCCTCAGCATCCTGTAGAGAGGCTTGTGAGCTCATTTTCTCCACTATGTCCCTCCATGAGGATGTTTTTGGGCTCTCCTACTCATAAGTAATGGATGCCTTGGAGGGGAATTTATCCTTTGGTGTGGTAGGGGTATCCACGATGGTGATCGGTTCTTTTGATGGAGGCTGGGGTCTGCCAATCTTAATCCTTACACTCCTTCTTGCTTTGAAATACATAGGAGTCTCCCTTTTTCAGTTTTCTCTTGGCTTGGGAGAGGTACTTAGGGTGGCCAACACAGCTACTGCCTCCCTAGCTAGGATTTCGGTCGACTTCTCCTTCTGTTGTCCTTCTTTCGGACTTCCTGTAGAAAGTCCTGTAGCGGTTGCTTTCTGGCTTCCTGTAGAAGTCGTTTTCAACTTTCCTGTAGAAATACTCTGCTGCTTCCCTGTAGAAGCCGAGGGCACTGTTTTAGCCTGCTTGGTCGAGGGGATGTTTTCTTTTATCTTGGCTATAGTTGCCTTAGGGGTGCCCTTACTGTCTTGGACTTCCTCAGTCCGTTCTGCCCTACTCTGTAGTCGTTTCTCCCTGGGCATTGGTGCAATTCCATCATCCCCTATTTTGGTAGCCTGCCCTGTTGCTGGTGTTCCTTTTTGTTCCTTCTTTAGTGTTTTGCCAGGGGTGTCTTGTTTTTTAACTTTCTTCTCTGCCTAAGTAGGCTCCTTCTCCTCACCGCTAGAAGAAGTGAGCTCCTCCGCTAAGACTCGGATGTCATCGTCCTTCGATATATTCCGAAAAATTTCCCAAGAGAGAGGGACAATGAAAGTGTGGAGTGCATCTTCCACGAGGAGCTTAATAAGCCCATGATGAGCTAGCTGGTCTGGTGTTCCCTCTCTGAGTTTGGTGGGACACTCAGTCATGGACTGCAGGAGGAAATAAAGAATGCTCAATTTTTGCTCTGAGGGTAGGTCCATGTGGTGTCTGAGTTTTGTGAGGAGCCGAAAATGATAACCATATATGATGCTAAATCGCCCCTCACACGTAATATACTTCATAATTTGGAGGCTGACTTCACTCCAGAACGGTTGTAGGCTGGTCCTCCGAACTCCATTCTTATCTTCTGAGAATTGTTCTTCTGGAAAGAAGAATCCTTTCCTAGCCTTCTGACCCAGCTTCCTCTCCTCCTTATCCCAAGGCATCCCCATTGGAAGATAAGTTACTCTGTTGATGAGCTGTGGGGTGAGTCTGAGGGTCAGTCCTCTGAAGTTGACAACGACCATTTTCTTTGACCTCGGCTTTAGGGACCGAAGGAACTCTTTCGCAATTTCATCGTCGTGACCTTGGAGCTTGTCACAAAATGACATCCAGTGTGAACGGGAAAAAAAGTCCACCACCTCAGGGGTTTCCCGTAATTTCTTGGAGTCCGAAGGTTCTTTTCGAATGAACCCTCCCGGCACGGTAAAACTCTGTGTTTGCTCATGTTTTCACGCAGACTGGGAATTCTGGGTGGATTTCCTCCTCAGAGCATAAAAAATATATCTTTGGTCGATTACCCTGTGTGGAATTTGCCTACTCACATATACAGATCTCAGGATTTTTCACACGGAGCGCAGAGCTACGTCTCCGATATACACAGCCGCATAAAATTTACAATTTTAATAGTGTTTTGACAATGTATCACTTTCTACAGGAGGGAGTTTTCATTCATGCGTGGAGGAAATTTCACATGCAGATTACTAAGACGATTTCGGCAGCGACATATAAAACTTCAGACAAAATTGCATTCAAATTTCTCTACCCCCCTCACTACGTCGAATTCACCACCTTTGGAATTTTTTGCATGGGGAAGTTGAATTCTGCCTACCTCACTGAAATTCGCCACCCTCGACGTGAACAATCCGCACTGCTCCGAATGTTGTCTTTCCTGTAGCGCAGCTTCATGTAGAAGTTGTTCTCGACTTCTAGAGGAGGTTACAGTAGCGTAGGACCAGTCTGAGCAGTAGCAGGATGATTGAACAGGTCGAAAACTCGGACTAACCACTTGCAGAGGAGGAGGACGCACATTCGGCTGGAAAGCGGTTGTGATCATAAATGACTGCAGTGCATCATAAGTATCAACCAGCCAATTTTGAATTGCTGCGGAATTCATGGCGCGGGGGTGAGTTGTCCCCGGTGATTCATTGGCCGACATCATTGCAATCATTCCCCAACATGCCCCTGACCGTCGAATTCTTTCCTCTGCATTTACCACCGCCATTCTTGTCATACCTCTTCTTCTCCCCGACTGGACACTCCCCACGTGCCAATTATCCAACCCTTTGGCATAACCAATCCAGTTCAGATTCTACGACGCCACTTGACTAGCTGTGGTGGCCAGTTGAATAGAAACCAACCTTGTTCAATCCAGCCATTCTCACAGTCATGCATATTCAGAGTATAGCTTATGCAATTGGATGAAATAAGGTTAGGCACTTACCTGTGCGGCTGTGGACGTGGTTTTCTCCAGGTTTCAGGATGAGGGATGCTAGATCTGCATGCTGCTGCATCATGCTCAAGTGTTGGAGCTTCCCTTCATTGGCTGCTGCTGGCTGTGAGTCTTGGAGACCCGTTTCTCTGGTGGTGAATACGGCATGCACCAGTTCTACGAGCTGCTGGTGTCTTTGTGGTAGGTACTCTAGCTGGATCAGCTGCTACAGGATTCCTGTAGGACATCTTGTAGCCGTTTCTCCTCCTGGGGTGCATGCTGACACAATTCGAGTCCCGTTTCACAGGTGAAGGGTCTTGAGGTCACCTAGACACGTAAGTGCTCAAGCCTCAGAAGACCTTGTTTTTTAGAAAAAAACCTTTCTTATTTGAAAAACAAAGTTCTGGTTGCATGTGCAAGTATGCTTGCTCAGATTGGAGTGATGGCGGTGAAAAGAGGTGAAGCGAGTGGAGGATGGAAGAAAAGGGTGGTTGCATGCCTCCTCAGCCAACTTCAAGCTCCAAATCCTTCACTGTAGTTGATTCTGGCCCGTTCAAAAGTTCTACAGGAAGTTTCCTGTAGAAATACAAAACTTCCTGTAGAAAGTCCTGTAGCTTCCTGTAGAAGGCTGAACCATGATCCGATTGTGCCCAAACATTGAAAAAAATGAGTGTTCATGGCGGGTGTGCATGTGAGGCTGTCTGGTAGCTTGATAGGGACCCTTGTCCTTGAGTTGAGAGTCCTCCTTTGGTGCGCTGTGTACCTGCAACCTGCAACACTTTCAGAGATCAACTTGGTTTTTTTCTTTTCTTTTTTCCTTTTGTTTCTCTTTTTTCCTTTTTCCTTTCTTTCTTTTCTCTTCTTTTTTTTTTTTTTAAGAGACAGCAGGGGTGCCTCAATGAGGTTTGCACCCCTACCATCTGCCTTGGGCGCCTTGAAAAGGTTTTCACCCAAGGATCTTTTTATTCCCATTCTTTTTCAGAGAGACAGTAGGAGCGCCTCAATGAGGTTTTCACTCCTACCATCTGCCTTGGGCGCCTCAGAAAAGTTTTCACCCAAGCATCTTTTTTATTGCATTCTTTTTTTTTTTAATATAAAATGATGCTCAGGGTGTGCCCAAAACAAAGGAAGAACCCTTCTCTATGACCAGCACTGATTTTTCCATAGTTTTGACGAACTCTTGCCTCGAAAGAGGTTTCCTGTAGATCTTTAGTCGATGCCCATTGACGAGCATGGGGATGGCTTCTTCATCAATAGTTTAGATAAGGACGGAACCATTGTCATTACACTTTTCCACTGCATATGGCCCTAGCCACCTCGTTCTCAACTTCCCTTTGAAATCCTTATGTCTGGAATCATACAACAACGCCCAATCTCCCGACTGGAATTGTTTGTCATTGAGGTGCCAGTCATGCCATACCTTCCTCTGAATTTGAGTCACTTCTGAGTGGAGGAGGGCCTGCATTCGAAGTTCATCTAACCCATTCAGCTGCATTAACCTTTCTTGTTGAGCATGGCTGAGATCTAGGTCCAGCTGAACTGCCACCCTCAATGTGTTGTATTCAAACTCGATTAACAGCAAAGCTCTCCTCCCATAGACCAGCTCATAGGGTGTGAAACTCGTTGTGGTCTTCCAAATGGTGTTGTAAGCCCAAGTGGCCTCAACCAGACGATCTACCCAATCCCTTCTGCTACTGCTCACCACCTTAGTCAAGATCCCCTCTAATGCTCTATTGGTGACTTCCACTTGCCCATTCGCTTGAGGATGATATGGGGTGGAAGTCCTATGCTTGATTTTGTGATGAGCAAGCAAGTCTTTAATGAAATTGGAGGTGAACTGGCTTCCTTGATCGTTGAATAACTCTCTTGGGTAGCCAAATTTGTAGAAAATGTTTTCTCTTAAGAACTCGACCACCTTTTCTTTTGTTGCTGCTTTGATTGCCTTGGTTTCTGCCCACTTTGTCAGATAATCTGTGCACACAATGATGTAAGACTTTTGCCTTGAAGGAGGGTTGATAGGACCCACAAAGTCCATACCCCACTTCTCAAATGGCTCAAGAGTCACTTGAGGTTGGAGAGACATTTCATCCCTTGGAGTCGGTTTCCCCATCCTTTGGCGTCGGTCACATTGGCTGATATATCTCCTGACATCTTGATGAAGAGTGGGCCAATAGTAAACTGCTTGTAGAATTTTGAAGGCAGTCCTCTTGGCTGCAAAATTTCCTCCACAAGGCCCATCATGACAAGTTAGGAGGATGTCAAATACTTCCTCCTCCCTTACACAACGCCTTAAGATCTGATCAGGGCCAAGTTTGAACAAGTTGCCCCCGATCCAAGTGAATGAGGCACTTTTCCTCACGATTTGCTCTTCTCCTTTGAGGATAAGTGCAGAGGGAACTATGCGGAGACCAGATAGTTGGCTATATCAGCAAACCACGGGGAGAGTACTGAGATAGCAAACAGATTCTCATCTGGCATCTGGTCATCCACTGTTTCTTCTTCACCTACAGTCAAATTCACTCTAGACAAAAAGTTAGCAACAATATTTTCTTTACTTGGTTTGTCAACGATGGTCAAATCAAACTGCTGCAACAAAAGTAACCATCTAATAATACGAGCATTCACATGAGGCTTATTCATTAAATATATGATTGCAGCATGGTCAGTATGTGCAAATGTTTGATAGCCAGTGATATAGTGTCGGAACTTGTTCAGGGAATGAACCACGGTCAAGAACTCTTTCTCAGTTACCGTATAATTCATTTCCGCCTTGGATAAGTTTTTGCTGACAAAGTATATAGCATATGGGAGTTTTTCTTGAACTTGTCCTAAGGCTGCCCCTATGGCTTTGTTCGAGGCATCAGCGTGGATGTGGAAAGGTAGGGCCCATTTTGGGCCTCTCAAAATTGGAGCAGACACCAACTTATCCTTCAACTCATTCAGAGCCTTCTGGCAGTCATCTGACCATTTAAACTCAACATCTTTTGCTAAGAGGCCAAACAATGGCAAGGCTATCTTACTAAAGTCTTTAATGAATCTTCGGTAATATCCCGCTAAGCCTAGGAAACTCCAGACATCTCTCACCTTCTGAGGAGGTGGGACCCTTTTGATGATAGAAACTTTACTGGGATCCACCTGTAACCCCTGGCAAGAAATGGTATGGCCTAACACGGTCCCTTCAGTCATCAAGAACTCACATTTCTCAGGACTGAGGGACAGGTTCATCTCAATACACTTTCTCAAAACTTTTCCCAGGTTGGATAAGGCTTCCTGGAAGCTAGACTCGTAAGGATTAAAGTCATCCATATAGATTTCTACTGAATCATGGACCAACTTGGCAAATATGCTTAATACAGCTCTCTAGAAAGTGGCAGGGGCATTACATAGCCCAAAGGGAAGGACGCGGTAGGCAAAGGTACCCCATGGACAAGTGAAAGTGGTCTTATCTTGATCCTCCGGGCTGATTTGGATCTGATTATACCCGTTGAACCCATCCAGGAAAGAGAAAAACCTCTTCCCTGCCAGACCATCCAACACTTGATCTATGAAAGGTAGAGGGAAGTGGTCTTTCTTGGTGGCTTTGTTCAATTCTCTGTAGTCCACACAAATTCTCCATTTCCCATTTTTCTTGGGCACCAACACCAGAGGGGAAACCCATTCGCTATCCGAGATGGGATAGATGAATCCCGCATCCAACAATTTTTGCACTTCTTCTTTAACAATGTCCTTGAGGGCTAGGTTCATTCTCCTCTGAGGTTGCCTGACTGGTTCACAGTCCTCCTTGATGTAGATATGATGAGTACAGACCGAGGGATGGATTCCCTTCATTTCCTTGTAACTCCAAGCAAAGGCCTCCAAATGGCGAGTCAAGAGGCTACATAGCTCCTTTTCCTGAGAGGGAGAGAGAGAGGAGCTTGTCTTCAAAGTCTTCTCAAGGCCAAACTTCACATTCTTGACTCTGGGGATGGTCGGATTAGTGGCACCTAGGTCCACTAAAGCATTGGACTGGGTATCTTCCACCAATTCTTCCAAGGATAGCGCACTAGGGGGAGGATTTTGGATTAAGTTTTCAATCAAATCATCCTCGGTTGGAGGACCTCCCTTGCTGGTCTCTACTGTGCATAATGGTGCAGAATAGACCTCATCCTCTTCTTCTTCTTCCAACCAGAGGGGTAAGTCATGCGCTAGCAGAGGTTGGGAAGGAGGGTATAGGACCAGCTGTTTGGACATAGGCCCATTTTTGATGGTCATGCTTCCGGCTTGATAGCTGATGTGAGCATCTGCAGTAGCCAGCCAAGGCCTTCCCAAAATGAGGGGATATCCTGCGAGTTTTGCCTTAGGCTGGAGGACCAAAAAGTCTGCAGGGTATTCCCAGGAGTCAACAGAGACCAAGACATCCTCCACAATCCCTTCGGGAGTCACGGTGGAGCGGTCTACCAATTGCAGCACTGTCAAGGTCTTCCTTAGGGAACTCTGAAGATTGAGCTTAAGCATGGTGTCCCTGGTCATCACGTTGATGGCAGCCCTTAGATCAATCAGAGTGTGGGGTATAATGGTGCCATTGATGTGGACATCAACTACAGGACTCCCAGGGTCCAAATACTTCAGACAAATGACTTGCCCCAACATGAGATCGGACAGTTGTCCTATGACATTGATGGTCGAGGCATCTTTCTTTCGCCTGCCTGGGTGCCTGAAACACTTCTCCTTAATCAATTTGTTGTATATTGGTACATCCTTTATGGCCTGGAGAAGTGGAATTTTCACACGCAATTGCTTGAGTTCTCCCAGAAGCTCATCCTCTTCTGGGTCGGGTTGTGTGGGTACTGTGAGTCGCTCAAGAAAGGGTGGAATGGATTGGGGTTCACTTTCCTGTTTCTCTTCCTCCTCTTCTAGGGGAGGAGGTTGGCGTTCTGGAAGGACCTTCCCAGATCACAGGTTGATCTCCTGGATCTCCACAACATAGGTAGGGCATGTTGTCTCCCCAGTATATACCTGCTGGGCTTGTCTGTTGTTTGGGTTCGGGTTCGGTTGAGCAGGCATATGGGGTTGTCTTGGAGGAGCAGGAGGTAATGGTTTTGGTTGAGTTGGTGGTGGAGGCAAAATGGCAGGATGAGTGTTATATTGGGGCCTCCAACCCGGTTGAGGTGCATTCCACTGAGGTTGTGGCTAGGCATGAGAGTGAAATGAGTGAGAAGTAGGTTGAGTTTGGTATGGAGATGGATAAGACCACGGAGGAGGTGCGGACCAGGAAGGATGAGCAAGGGGACCCCAAGAAGGCATATGAGCAGGTTGGTTGGGGTGGTAATAAGCTTGGGATGACCCCTGCATTCCCTGCTGATAAGGTCTGGGTCCATCAGGCCTCCTTTGGTTGAGGAAGTAGAGAGGTTCACTAGCCACCTCGATCCCTAGGTACATGGCTTTAAATCCAGGCAAGGTAGGGCATTGGTTGGTGGGATGGTCTTCCTCACAAATGAAACATACCTCTACCGAGTGTAATGGGCACTCATTCTTGGGGTGCTTCCTCGTGCATCTCAGACAAAAAATGGCCAAAGCCCTCTCAAATTATTTCTTTTGCTGAATTTGGAAGGTATCAAGTTGCATCTGGTTAGCGAACTCATGCTTGGAGAAAGAGGTATTAGCTGAGAGATGATTCCCCCTACCTCTCTTCTGGGCCGCCCTAGAATGGTTTCTAAACACGATCTTTATGTCCTCATAAGGTAGTTGGTAGATGTATCCTCCAACCAGCAGGTTAAGGATGTCCAGAAGGTCTTCAGGGACTCCTCGGAGTAGAACCAACTTCAGAGATTCCGGGTCAAGTGTGCACCTGGCCCGTTTATAACTGAGTTGGAACCTCTCCTCATAGTCTTCCAAAGATTCATCACTGCCCATGGTCATCCGAAAGATT
>APFE031061504.1:3812-14069 GCA_000404065.3 Pinus taeda | reverse complement strand
TTTAAACCTCTGAGAATCGATTGAATTGATTAAAATTTCCCATTCGTAAGAGTTAGTCACATTCTCTGTTTGTTGATTATTGCAGGGGTGTTTGCTGATTATTGCAGGGGTGACATGGCATTCAGTTTTTACATTGTATCCATTTGCTGAGTGTACACGGTGTACAATCTGGACCTTTGTGCTTTTCTTGGTTGAGGTGTGGTGTCCCCTTTGTATGTCAATGAATAGCAGAATCTAAGGGATTCCACACTGCGCAAAAGGGAAGAGAAGGCAGAACAAAAAGCGGATGGAATGCAGTTGAGTATTCCTTGGTTCCACTTACTATCAAAAATGATGCTCTCCCTGGAAGTAACAAGTAAGAAATCTGCTTGAATTACAAAGGGAAATCCAGTGACCATTTCTGTGGGGAAGAAAGCATAAATACCAGCACCCATCTTATTTCCCAATCTATTGAGGCGTTCATGAAATGGGAAAGCCAATGTTATTACCCACATGTCCATGTCTTTCCTCTCCTCTATCCTACTCTGCTCCTGCTACTGTGTCTTCATTTTCTTGTGCTGAAAGATGCAAAATGAATGATTGACTGTGTTCATTTTTGGTAGTTTCAAATTCTATTTCACGGGAAACACAGATTGCATTAACCCTGTTCTGTGTGGAATTCTCGTTATGTTGACGAACAGATAGCTTTCTGATTTTAGACATAAACAAAATTACTTCAGGATGAATACTAGCTAGCTGCTTTTTCACAGCATCAACCTTCTCAGGCCGCAAAGGCAGTATCATAACATTGTTTGGAAGCTCACAATCAAATAATTCTTGGAGTCTTGGCACTTCATCTATCCATTCTGGAACGATATATCCAATTCTAGTTCCAGGTGGAGGTATCTCATTAAACCTTATCTTATATCCATTGCTGAATATGTAAGGCTGCTTTGTTATCAAGAAAACACTATTAAATCCAATCCCTGCAAAATTACAAATCCATAACATATTTTATCAGCCATGACCTGTTAAACCCAAACTCTGCAAATTTACAAATACATGAAATTTTATCTAAACATCATAACATATTTCATCGGCCATGACCTGTTAAACCCAAACTGTGTAAACATAGAAATACATGAAACCTTATCTAAACGATCAGGCCTAGAATAAGATCCCAATCACCCCAATTCTATTTTGTTTTCACAGCTTATTTCATTTAAAGGGCCATGACCCAAAACTCTTAAACCCAAACTCTGCAATATAGCAATTTTTATCTAATTACTGCAACTTGATTATGTCAAAATTTATCTAAACAACCATAACCCAATGCTAGCAAGTTTAGATATATATATACAAAAACTACCAGGCTAGCAAATGCTCCCAATCCCCCAAATCTCTTTTTCACACATAAATATGTGGAGTATAGCCGCCCTTTATATCAAAGTTCATCACTTGATTTGCGATAATTGATTTGTGGTAATTGAACCAGAAAGATCACAATCATTCTTCCCCACAACCCAAGATAAACCCAATTGACGCCAATCACCCAGCTTTATTATGTTTTCATTACACATTTGTTTTAAGCGGCCATGACCCAAAGCTGTTAACTCCATCATTACAAATTTGGAGATATATAAAAAGGTTTATTTAAAAGTTGTGGTGAAAAAGGATCCCATTCACCCCAAATTCTATTTTATTTTCTGAGAACAAGTTTAGAGAAATGATTACCTTTCTCGCCAATGTATTTTCCTGGTCTTTTGCCCTTCTTGGTGGATCGTCCAACGCTGCAGAGAGATTCTATGTTGCGCCTGGTGAAGCCTAATTCATTGTTAAAGACCAACAATGTAACAGAGGCACCCACACCTGTGACATCTCTGGTTGTAATCATGAATTCCAAGGAAGGTTCCACATTTGGGTCGTAATCATTGTCCTCTGCATTCTGATAGATCACAACCCACACTAACTATCTAGTATTTACCATTAGCCATAGCTATAGCCATAGCCAATCAAATTTCAAAGTACTATTTCCTATAACCATGGGCATACAAACAAGCCATGGCTATACCATATCTATGCAGATAGAAAGAGGAACTTGATTGAAATTAAAAGAGAGAAGAATTGAACCTGAATAAGTTCCATGAGGAAGTGGACGTCCTTTGTGTAGAGTTCAGTAGATAAATGTTTCACAGCATGATGTAAATCTTCTGAGTGGATTTTCCTCCCTGCCAATTGAAAATTTGTGCATTCTAATTTCTTCAATGTGGCCTCTGGGCGTTGCCATATTGATTGACAATGGAGCTGAAAAAAAATCCTTAATGATACTCAATAGAAGTATTCCCCCAATTAAAATTGCAGAGTCAATAACTTTTCGAGGAGGTCGAGGAAATGGAATGGTTTGATAAAACTAGACATCTAATTATGTTACCGCCTTCATTTCGCTTCAGTCTTAATCGAATCAAACTTTAATTCGATAGATCACTTTTCGCTTGGGTTGTAATATGATCTTTTTCCGATTCCTTCCTTTAGCTTCGAGGCGACGTAGAGCACAGGGTTAGCTTTTGTGAGTGTCAAGTTATATGAAATAAATTTCCATGAGTTTTTGTCAGAAAGATTTCCTGGAGTTATAAATCATCATTTTTGTTGGAAATTATTTTTTTGAAATCAGTTATAATAAAACATGGAAGTAACTTCTACAGTACAGAAAAAACTAGCATTTGTACCAAATGTTGTAAAGGAAACGCCGTAAGGCATAAATTTTGAGGAACAATTATGACACCGGAATGGACAAATCTAAATGAAATGTAGAGATGTAGCAAAAATGAAATTGATTTAGGGTGCCTCACACTATTTTTTTATTAATTATTGAATTAATATTGCATATAAATCGTTGTTCATGACTATGAAGCTACCAAGTTGCTCAATGGGAAAGCTATAGCCAAAGGAGAGGAGAGGTAGGAGGAACACTATAAATTGTACATGTGAGTTAATTTGAATTTACTTTAAAATCATGGTAATTGAGTTCCAATTTTAATTTATTGTGCCTCACACTATTTTTTTATTAATTATTGAATTAATATTGCATATAAATCGTTGTTCATGGCTATGAAGCTACCAAGTTGCTCAATGGGAAAGCTATAGCCAAAAGAGAGGAGAGGTAGGAGGAACACTATAAATTGTACATGTTAGTTAATTTGAATTTACTTTAAAATCATAGTAATTTAGTTTCAATTTGAATTTATTTATTTCTAAAGTCACATTTATTCATAAAAAATAATTAATGGCTGTGTAAGAGTGAAAGTATGCTTTAAAATCATAGCAAACAATTTAATAAGATAAAGATGATTATTAGAACTAAATCATAATTTTAATTTGTTTTATTATTCAATTAATAAAAATAATTAGTCTCTCTCCAATAAGATGAAGATGATTATTAGAACTAAATCATAATTTTAATTTGTTTTTTATCTAATTAATAAAAATAGTTAGCTTCTCTTGTCTCATACCCGTGGTTGGAATTATACAACGAATCTTCTGCATCTCATAACTTATCCCAAAAAAAATTCTACTCATAATTTGAATTTATTTATTTCTAAAGTCAAATTTATTCATAAAATTTTAGTGGTTGCTTAACACTGAAAGTATGCTTTAAAATCATAATAAATGAGTTTTAATGTGAATTTGTTTATTTCTAAGTCACATATATTCATAAAAAATTAATAGTTGTAACAGTGAAAGTATGTTTTAAAATCATTGTAAATAATCTAGTAAGATAAAGGTGATTTAATTTACTTTTTATTAATATTTAGTTAATTAAAATAATTAGTCTCTTATGTGGAATTCTATTTTTCTCCTCCTTATTCAGGTAAGAGAATTTATATTGCACATAATTCCGGGTCTTGCTAATTAAGACATACGATAGGTATTGTCATTGGAGCTTATTCAGCTCAGGAGTCCAAGGATATCTGTCAAGGTTGACTCTTATTTTTCATCTTGTTAACCTGAACTCTTTATTTTTGACAAGCTTTGTCAGCTTTGGAATAAGAAGAAATATCATACTTGGAAATGCTAATAAGTTAATCATACAGAGGCATAATAATTGAAATCGTTTAATCTAATTTTCAGTATGTTTCAAAAGCATCACTGGAAGATTATATCTGACCCAGAGCATTAGATGTTGAGACAGTCTAATGAAAAGCAAAATCTAAGGGATTGGTGGTTGTCATCGGTATTGTGTATTAAATTTTTTGGGTTATCATTTTTTCAACTTTGAAACACCTTACAAAAGAAAACATATATGCTTTAACTCAAAGCTTATTTCACTTATCCACCACAGAATATCATTTGAAACTGTTGATACCAAGTCAATGTTTACAGGAATTACGTACATTTATCTGCTACTGGAAAGTGATAACAAATTTAATTAGTCTCAGTAATAATCCCCACTAGAGCACTCTCCCTCCTTGAAATGATGGTCTTGGGAATATTTGAAATGTCCTTGGGCATACTATGACAACCCCCCCACATACGAATGTTCTTTATGACTTGGAAAGGAATTCCAAGAGATGGAGATTATCAACCCTTTCGTTGTGGCCCAAAAAGATAATTTTAGTGCTCCCTTTGTCCACAGCAAACACATTATTTGGTGTAGGGAAATAACTTCTTGTCTTCACAGCCCTAGCAAATCTCTCTAATGTTTTATTGGCATGTTTTTGATAAAGTTAAGTGCCTTGTTCAATTTATACTACGGCCAAGAAGGTCAACCAGACATGCATAGTGCTCTGCTCTGGAATGCATATCATACTTTTGACTCATACAGTTAAAGTATTCCCAACCTTCAGCCATAAGACCTACACTATTGACAATAGACATGTCGGTAGCAAAAGTAAAAAGGTTTAGCTTCACATCTACCTATTCCATTTAGGGAGAAAACTCACAAGCTTCCTTACCATTCCCATTTATACCATGCACTGCAATTATTGCAGTCCAAGCCACAACACCCTTATTATATATGTGATAAAAAACTTTCCTTGTAAGTTTAATCTTTCCATAGATGGTATATATGTCCATAAGGGAAAAACATACAAATACATTGGAATAAAACCTACTCTTGATTATGTATGTATGGAATTTATCGCCTTCTTGTAGAATTGCTAAGTTTGCACACATGGGAAAAATATTGAAAATCATTGGCAAGTTTGGTTGGATGCCATGTTGTTGCATTTGATGGAAAAATCGAAGGGGTTCCTAGCATGTCCATTTACTTTGTATCTTATGATCATTGATTTTCACAGAGTGGCACTCTTGTTAGAGCTTTCATAAAGCACTTTGCGTGCATCCTCTTTACTTTTTCATTTAACATACATGTAAATGAGTGCCCAACACAGAGATACAACTGTCAGAGAGCCACACCTAATTCAGCTTTAACATTTTTTCTGGTTATCAAACGATCATTGAGGTCGCCAATATGAAGTCAAATATTAACAACCATCTCAAGTCGATTTCCATGATTCAATTGGGGCTTACTCATGAGGTTCTTCTTCGGCTGTCCACACCACGCTCAGGAAAGTGTTCAACCTTCAGCCAGTGCCTCTACATCTACCTCCGTGCAGCCTATTTCTCCAAGAACAGAGGGATTTTTCATCGAAGATCCCCTCGTAGTCGAACAAGAGGACGCCTTTGGCTATAGCTTTCCCATTGAGCAACTTGGTAGCTTCATAGTCATGAACAACGATTTATATGCAATATTAATTCAATAATTAATAAAAAATAGTGTGAGGCACAATAAATTCAAATTGAAACTGAATTACTATGATTTTAAAGTAAATTCAAATTAACTCACATGTACAATTTATAGTGTTCCTCCTACCTCTCCTCTCCTTTGGCTATAGCTTTCCCATTGAGCAACTTGGTAGCTTCATAGTCATGCACAATGATTTATATGCAATATTAATTCAATAATTAATAAAAAAATAGTGTGAGGCACCCTAAATCAATTTCATTTTTGCTACATCTCTACATTTCATTTAGATTTGCCCATTCCCATGTCATGATTGTTCCTCAAAATTTATGCCTTACGGCGTTTCCTTTGCAACATTTGGTGCAAATGCTAGTTGTTACAACAACCCACCTTCCTCTTTCTGGAAACCAATGCGTGGATCTGAGTTTTTATTTTGATATAATAGAGATTTCAAGCTGACATTTACATGAAGCCGAGTGCCTAAAACTTGGTGAAGCCATGTTCTTGAAGCCACATGTGGATGTTTAAAAAGAAAACGAAGTTATACTCACTTTTTTATAAAGTGATTTTTAAAATTTATTATTTTTTATTTTGAAGAGACAATGTGTGGGTATTTTTTCAATAGTGGAGTAATAAGGTAAAAGAAAATTGGTGAAGTAATAAGGTATTTTGTAACATTGGAGATAAGGTGTGTTATAAAAGAAATTAATTTGGTATTATAGTGTATTTTGTATGAGAACAAGACATATTACACAGTGATAAGGTGCTTTTTTTAGTTTTTTTAGATTTGTATTGATAAGGTGCTTTTTTTGTTTTTGTCGATTTGGAGAGATAAAGTTGTAATTGGAAGTAAGGTTTTTACTTCGAGGTGAAAAGTCATTTTGTTAGTTGAGTCAAGTCTAAGTTATGAATAGTTTAATTTTGTCAAGTTTAGTGAAATTCACATTTTTTTTAAAACTAAATGTAAAAGTCCAAACTTTAGTCCAATTTAAGTTGAGAATCATTAGTCAAGTTGAGTTGAGGGTCCAAAAAATGTTTGTATTGTAAGAGAAAAAGGGTGCATTCTCGGTTGAACTCAACAGTAGGGCCTTGACTAAATCCTCAAGTCATAATTGATATAGGGTTGAGTTCTTTCAAAGTCATATAAAAAGTCATTTGAAATTGTCATCTGCTCATTGTAAAAATCATTAACTTAGGTGAATTTTCAATGGTATCCACGGTCCTGTCGTGTAGAAGCAAAAATCAAGCAAGTGATTTCAAAATTTCAATCGAGCAAGTTCAAAAGTTGAATCGAGCGAGTTCAAGTGAGCGAGTTCAAATGGACAAAAGTATTCAATTGCTAGAGTTTTTGAACAATTTGATATTATCCATGGTGAATGACATAGTTAAAATCAATCAAACCACACTTACTGATATTCAAAGGCATCTACATTATGTGCATGAGACCGTTGAGTTTCTCCAACTTGAGTCACAACTATAATGAGATGAGTTGCAACAAAAGAGTCATAATTTTCAATTGGTTTCGATTGATGACAACCCTCTATTTGAAGATAATGATAATGATGATAAAGATGATGAAGATCATAATTCCAAGCCATTCAACAATATAACTTCAAATGACGAAGAGTATTTCAAGCCACTCAACAATACAACTACAAGTGTGGAAGATGCACATGATAAAGTTCAGCTTTCTCTTTTCAAGCCAGTCATCAAACCATGGGAAGAAATTCAGTGCAACAAAAATCAATGTGGTTTAGGGTATGACAAAGATTAGAACAATTTGCGTATTCTTGATTATTCAAAACCAATCAAGCTTATCAATTGACGATTTCGTGATCAAACAACATTAACAATCAATGAGAAAGTTAAAGAAAAGCCAAAATGTCAACATTTTCAAAGAAGTGGTCATATAGATGATCATTATTTTGATCTCCATCCTTATCACCTTTCTGGGATGAAGAATCATGCATCAGAGAGTTGTTCCAAAAGGAAGGAACTGGCTAGATTGAAGATTAATTATGCATGGATTGATCCTTGGGAGCAAATGTCAATAGTCCAATGGTTATATATGTTTTATCTAATAATTCAATCTCACATGAAGACAAATATTGCATCTAACATTGAAAAGAAGATGGTACTCTCATGTGCTTGAAAGGGGGAGCACAATAGTGAAACTCTCCTACATCTTAAGGGAGGGAGTTCAAAACAAATGCATATGGTTATGGTCTCTCCTTTTAGTTGACAAAGGGGGGAATTGATGAAGAAAGTTAAATTGAATCGATGATGATCATTTTCGAACTGAAATTTTTGACAAAAAAAGATAATTTTCCAGTGGGAAAGTGATTGGGATTTTGATTGAGAGAAAATTATGGACAATTGTTTTCACGTGGGTGGTCATTTGACCTAGCAAAGGATTGATAGATCATTTTTTCATTACAACTTTGCATTAGATTGATTTTTCAAGCATTTTGAGGGATGTATTAGACTTGCAGTTGATTCACTTCTCTTGGTTCGCTCTCTTCATATTGAAATTTTCAGCATCCAATTTTGGCAGTTTTTCAGGATGTCCTTCATTAAGGTTTAGCTCAAGAGTTTCAACATGAAGACTTGGAGATGATACCAGGATATTACTCTAGACTTATGATTGAGAGGGGGGAATGTTAGCCTCATATGTATATTAACAATCATTAAGTCCAAATTAAATATTGATTAAGTATTTATTAAAGGGAGTGTGAAGGAATAATTCATAAGAAAATATGAAATTATTCATAATGAAAGTAGACTTAATCTAGAAGTCTATGTATTCCCAAAGATAAGAATAATGAGATAAGTTAGAGGTGGAAATCACACAAAATCAGCTAAGATATCTGTAGAGATATTCATGAAGATATTATGGAGAAAGTTGTGGAGGAGGTTCAACCAATTAACCAAATTAGTAATTTGTTATGGGAACCTAAATTCTATATTACTATGCCTCATGTATTGTGTGAGTGTGTGAATAATGTATTATCATTATTTTTGGAATATACTGTTGGCATTATGAGACAAGTGTTGTCCTTGATGGCAAATCACACTGATGACAAATCAAAGTGCAGAAGGTCAACAACAAGGAATTGATGAACAAGACTACAAGAATGAAGAGAAAATACATATATGCAGGTTCATCGTGACAGATATGCGTATACACGCAAGTTAGTCGTTACAAAGTCGCATATGCGTATGCACGCACATTCATGCAAGGAAAAGCGCGTATATGTTGGAAAACTTACCTATGGTCCGTGGCGGTTAGTCCTTGGAATTTGAACCTATGGTTTTTGGACCATGGCATCTCGACAGACGTGTTGATCCCTAGTATTGAGTTGATGGAATTGGTTTGTTATAGTTTTGGACCATGGTATTGAGCAAGGCCTAAGACTATAAAAGGAGAAGAAGATCATTAGGCAAATGTATGGAAAAAGGCATGAATATCTGATGAAGGATGAGATCCAGTATGCAGGTTATGGGTTGCTTGATCTAAGCTAAGGAGGGATCTCACAAGTTGATGGAGAACAAGATGTAAGGATAGATCGGGATCAAATGGTTTGAAATGAACTATCTCTATATGATTGATTATGTTTACTCTAGATATATATACTGACGCATGTAATGATCTGAACTGGGTATAACTTAAGTTTGAAATCGCCGCAAGTCATGATTGAATATTTATAGATCTATACGCGGGTTGGCTTTGGTAAAAACGCGTATGTACGCAGGTTTGGTTCGTCCAAATAGTGTATACCATTTAAGCTATGATGTTGATGATACAGTTGGTTTTGAATAGTGTTCACGGTTCTGCTCTATGTCCTGGTGACTGCTTTTGTTGACAGGGTTCAGTGATTCAGTATTGGGCGATTCAGATTGATTGTGTGATTCAATGATATTGATGGGTCCAGTATGAAAATTGGATGAAACGTGGCCTTTCAGATTATGTGTGTGCTTCAGTTTATCCAGTCTGAAAATTGATGAAACGTGGTACCTGGAGGAGAGAAGATTGTAGGTTAGCACCTACGTATTGTTATCTAAGTTAGTACAAGAGCTAAAGGAAATCTTTGGAGCATTGTAGCAGGTAGTAGCCTGCGTACTGGTAAATGGATCGACTAGTACAAGAGCAAAGGGGGTTGTAGCTCCCGTACTGGTATAAGGCTGCACCAGTACAAAATATTGTAAAAGGATTTTCTTATTAAGAAGAAGATTGAGATGACTTGCAGCAGGTGGTTTTCTCCCGCATTGGGTTTCCACCTTATATCATGGTGTTCATGTGTGTGCTCTTTATGTGTGATAATCTATTCTGCTTACTGTTAATAAGGTTAATAATGTTCTGATGCATTTACTGAAGATAAGCTAACTGAATCATAAGACTACTTCATGTACACTGGTTGTTTTTAACACAGTCGCGTATATACGCGGATATCCTTAACTAAAGTAGCGTATATGAATCTGAGTATGAAAATGAAAAAGTTTTACTGAATTGATAATACTGATTCACCCCCCCCCCC